>PQWD01006098.1:0-77307 GCA_019425675.1 Leucinodes orbonalis
ATGTTTCAATTGTTTTAACCGTTCAATGAACTGGACGATCAGTTCTCTCACCAGTGTTTAGGGAAATTAATGTAGTCCCATAATTCGAGACGACATATGTAAGATCATTTTACCTTGTAATTTTACTAGATACAAGGCCCTTATCCCGATAGAAGTGCACAACACTTAAATTTAACGGGACGATATCTGGCACTGCGGTGGTACCTAGACGCCTCAGTACCGAGTCTACCATTAATGTATTCAAGACAGTCGACGTAAAACTCACTTAGAAAATACAGATTCAACCTAAAAGGAATTTGTTTTCCATTTGTGATACACGCGTGCAAGAAAGTATCAAGGAGTAATCCGGGGGTTTTCAAAACGCTAAAACCTGCGTGTATATAATTCAAGTAATGAATTACTCGGCTCGTTTCAACGGAACCGAATACGCCTACATTTCACAAAAAGCTTTACGGATTCGTATTTCTTACCTGAATTATACTTGACCTGGAAATTGAATACATTTATACATACACTAGGTACGTAATCATAAAAACTCATGCGTGTCTTGAGTTTCTTACTTAGCCATCACCCCAACCGTGGATATATTTAGTTACCGTATTGTAGTAATTGTACTTTGTTTAAAATAACATTTTATTAGTATAAACAAAACAGTGGGCTGGTCACGTATGCCGCAGAACCGATTACCGATGGAGCAGACGAGTTTTGGAGTGGAGTGCGCGTTTTGGCAAGCGTAACGTAGGAGGCCCTCTCCGGCCCGATGGACCGACGACTTGCAAAAGGTCGCTGGTAGAGGTTGGATGAGAAAAGCGAAGAACCGGGATATCTGGCGCAATAAAGGGGAGACCTCCAACACTGGACTGTGATAATTTGAAGAGAGAAACAAAGTTTTTTAAAATTTAACCTAAACTATTGTTACGAGCTGGGGGTTTCGGATAATTATTGCCAAACACGAAAGAATAACACGGTAACACACTTTATTAATTAACCAATATTAATCACACACAACACTAATTACCTGGCCTGCATCAATATCTTCTGAGCTAGTATGGGTTCTGTTCGATATGCTTTACGAACAAGCTTCTCAATTCTCCAATCCCCACTGTTGTAAATTCTCACCAACGCGCTTGGACCCGTTCTTTTAAGCTGAGCGCGAAACACATGTTCAAATGAGCATCACCAAACCTGAATTCCAGTGCTTGCGCCAACTGTCCATATGTCACATCGTCGCCAAGAGTTTTAAGAACCGACAACGCTCCACCCCGTAGGCCCAGTGTTTGCGCCGTCAAGCTGGATTCAGACCACGATTCGTTTTCTTTACCACCAAATAACAAATGGCGGCACTTTAGCGCCTTTTGTTGAAGGCGCGCAACCAAAGGATAGCGGGCTACCGTTGGTGATTTAGCTCCTTCACTTCCTTCTTGAGGTCGGCAATCTCGACGAAAGCTTCCGTAATCCGTTTCTCATGATGGCCGACTTGCTCCTTAATTTCTTGAAGATCCTTCACAAACTTGGTATGGATGTCCTTGATAAGGAGCATTTGTTCTTCTTGTCGACGAGCCTGCTCTTCCTTGTAGACTGCAGCTGCGCTGAACAACTTCGTCTGATCCTCCTGTCGACGAGCCTGCTGCTCCTGTCAGCGAGCCTGCTCCTCCTGTCGGCGAGCCTGCTCCCCTTATCGGCTTGGAGTTGCGCTGTAGTAGCTTGGCTGCCTGAAGTTGGGGACTCCTCAAACCGGCTACGATCCATAGCTTGTTGTCGCTGGCTTCTAGTTCGAGCAACGTCCGTATCTTCCTTCGGTAGCACAGGCATAATTTATCCCACTTCTGACACCAAATGTTACGAGCTGGGGGTTCCGGATAAATTATGCCAAACACGAAGAATAACACGGTAACACACTTTATTAATTAACCAATATTAATCACACACAACACTAATTACACTTACACTCGTACTAATTAATCAATTAACGCACGCACTAAAATCCGTAATTAACACTGCACACTATAACACAACACTTTCCGCACACACACGTAATAATCACACGTTAACTCTTCACACTGTTATATCACACTCGACGATCCCTTAGATATCGCTGTATCACTCGCTTCTTCCTTGTAGTCGCAGGTATTTCGCTCTTCGTTCGCTCTTGAGTAGAACACAAGACTCCCGGCGCACCGTCGGCCCGCCTTATATACCTGTCCGGCCGCTGAGCTCGAAGCGTCGACGTCATTTTACATAGTTCGCGAATTATCTAGAACATACTAGACTCTTTGCTATTTGACAATTCGCATGTCATACTCTATGGACTGTCTGTGGACTGACGTCACATATTAGCCGCCATATTCAATGACATTTTAATTACGTCAATTCGTAACACTATTAAAAAGAGTTACTATGAGTTATTTGCAATAATCTTCTCTTTAGATAACAGTCTGAACCAGACGTAAATTATAATTGGACATTAATATTATTTTGGGCGAGACGGCGCGCGCCGCGTGCGAATGTAATGGAAATTTTTTGTTCACTGTAATATTTCTCACTTTAGAGATTTTCCGTGTGGCAGCCGTTAGGCTGATTACAAAACAATTGTCATCCCTGCTCTTTCTTCGGGTGCAGTTAATGGCTTCTTAGAGATAAAATATGTCGTAACGTTAATATCGTGACGTAACGTCTCACTCACCAGGATGGAAGTGATACGTCTGACCATGACAGATGCATGGTTGATGAAAATTATAAACAGTAAGTGCCGCTGCGGTGGTACCTACCTAGACGACTCAGCACCAAGTCTACCACCTAGTATCATCATCATCAGCTCATTAAACGTCCCCACCGAGGGGCACGAATTTACCCGTATAGAGTGATTAGGCCTTAGTCCTCCACGCTGGCCCAGTGCGGGCTGGACGCCTTCACGCACAACCTTTAAATCTCTTCGCATGCGTGCGCAGGTTTCCTTTCGATGTTTTCCTTCACCGTAAGATCGTCGGATAACGTACATATTTTTTTCTAAAATTCGTTAACACATGTTCGGTACGTGGCAGGATTTGAACCTCAGTCCTCCCGGTAGGAGGGCACACCATTGAGACACCGACGCTCTTAAAGGTATAGGGCTCCTAACCTCACTTACTCGTCGAAACAACGCAAGAAAACCGACGTTTCACGTCGTTTTCTGTCAGGCCTAAAGTGTCACGTCGTTTTCTGTCTGGCCTAAATTATCACGTTGTTTTTCTGTAAGGCCTAAATTATCACGTCGTTTTTCTGTCAGGCCTGAAGTTTCATGTCGTTTTTCTGCCAGGCCTGAAGTTTCACGTCGTTTTTCTGTCAGGCCTGAAGTTTCACGTCGTTTTTCTGTTAGGCCGTGGTATCATGCCAGTCGAGCCGGCCCAGTAATATCAAACAATAATATAATTATTGAAATTCCTAAAGTTATTATAAACAAGCACAATTACAGTCCTAATTTGTCTGTATAAAATCGTTTTATACATTTTCTCCAGTCGAATCTTACGTTGCAATGTTTTGCTACGCGATCGCAAAAACTTTTGTTTTCCCCGAAATGATTTGGAGGGTCCGCAGAAAAATAAAGCGTAAAAAGTGTAAAGCAGAGAGGCCTGGCGGGAGGGGTTTCGTGAGCATTTTTTTCCAACCAAACGTCAGAGGCAGGAATCGCGCGCAATCGCCCGAGCTCCTTCGACCAGAGACGGCTGGGAGGTATTAAAAATATTATATATATATTATATATTTTTATTACCTCCCAGCCGTCTCTGTCTATATATATATATATAATATGTATATATATATATATGTGTGTAATATATAATATATATATATATAATATATAATATATATATATATATTATATATATATATATATATATATATATAGCCAGCATTTATTTAAAATGTAACAATTCCAATATGGTTTGTTTGCCGTTTAAGTTTGGTTTTGATCAGGGTGTCTTGTATTTTTCAAAATTTGGTCTCGCCATAATATTTATACAAGCAAATCTACGGTTCAACTTCACAATATGACAGCGGTTACAACTCAAATTCGTACCCATTACGGTGGAACTCGCTGTCAAATTATTAGCGCGTCACGGAAATGACCAAAAGTTAAAGTCTTAAGTTAAGTTACGCAGCTATATGCTGTCAATATTTAGAGCGATCAGTAGTATTCCATTTCACATTCATAAATGTTCATCACCATAATCAGCTCATTATACGTCACCACCGAGGGGCATGAGCCTACCCGTACGCGGGTGTTTGAGGAAACCTGCTCACGACGTTTTCCTTCACCGTAAGAGCGTTGGATAAACGTCCATATAAATCGAATAGGTACATGGCGGGGTTTGAACCTGCACTCTCCAAATCGCAAGGCAACACACCAACGAACCCCCGACACTTCATAATGGACACAAGTTGAATAAATAATTTTTGAATTTGTTAAAAATCTATACACCCAAATCCGGGCCTGAGCTAACAACACAATATTTGTGGGGCGTCCACTGGATGCTTTATGGGGCGGCTGGAGCTCTCTATTAGGGATCAGATTATGTTACAAATATGTTTTCACGTCGTGCTACCCGACCTGGCACCGAAAGGTTGGGAGATTTATCTTATATCTCCCAGGGTGGTTGGCTGCATTCTTTGAGAATTAACGGTGGGTGTGTTTATCAATACGGGACCCTTGATAATAAAGATGTAATGTAAGGGACTCGGAGCATGCGTTTGAAGTTACTTGGTTATTTTAAAATGTTTATTTTTTATTACTTTGAATGACGTAAAAGATATGTAAGGTCGTAGATATGTTTATTCAGCCTTGTTTTCACTGGGAAAAATTTAACCGTGTGTTAAGATTATTTGTGTTTGGAAATAAGCATCCATAGTAGAATTGATTTAAATTGTAAACAACAATATTTTATTCTTAATAATTTAGTGAAAAGATGGCGTCAGCTGTCATAAAATAGATAATATATATGTCAATTTTAATTCTTTATATGCTCACTAGGTGTCACTATACTTCGATAGATCGCGATAGCAATGTGTTTCCCGAAAAGGAATAAGTAACGAAGGCAATTTTATAAAAGGTTGTGTTCACTTTCATTATAAGTTAGAAAATAAATATTTTACATTTATTCCAGTGCATGTTTCATTACCACTCTCCGTAGACTTGCATATTTATACACCGTGAGTACATTTGTTCATATCGTTAATTATAATCTTAAACTAACAATAAAAACACAAAAGAGAAATGTAGTTTGATTTTCAATGAAAATGAGTTACTTCGAAAGTACACAAAATAGAAGAGAAAAACTATCCTTTATTACCTACTGCGAAGGTACAACGTGTACATCTTAATGACAACATAACATTATTTATTACCCGATATATTAAAAAATGAAAGTAACTATATTATATTTATTCGAAAACTAAAACAGTACCTTATTAATAAATTATATTATGATATTAATGAATATTATACTGATAATCATAAAATAAATGTATTGGCTATTTAGAATAAATGCAACTATATAAAATTTAATAAAATTACTAATTTAAAATGTTATGTTTCCTCTCTCCTAGTCCTCATATTGCGTGCCCAACAGGGTCCATAACACTGGTTTCACTTTTATGTAACATCTTATGTACATTATGGTTTGGCAATAAATGATTGAGTATTAAGTATTAATTGTTACGACAACAGTATAAACTGACTTTATATTTGCGAGTATTTCTTTATCTTCCTTGTTTCTTATTATTCGAATAAGCTAGTAAATGAGCTTGATTAAACGCAGCTTAACTGAATCCATCTTGTTTCGGCACAAATAACTCTTCTACGTCCTACCCACACAGAAGCCATTCTTACTTCCAATATCCTTTAATCTTCTTACAGCCCGAATGGAAGGCCCTTTATTCTATTATACCTTACGATCAAAATATTTTTGTTAGATTACGAGGAATAATCACTGAAATTTATAACATGGATTATGTATTCACGGGTTGTGCCCGCTGCTTTGGATAACTCCTTAATCAGTTATAGTACTAGGTTTGAGTATTTAGTTTAAATCATTGCATGCGTTGTGGTGAAGGACACCATCGTAAGGAAACCTGCGCATACCTCGCTTTTAGAAAGACAGTATCATCTTTTCAGACAATTCAAGACAAACCCAAACTCTAGCAAAAATCTTAAATAAAGCGCACAAAGTGACCTCTGGAGCACACAGTCATCATCATCATCAACTCATTATAACGCCCTCACCGAGGGCCACGAGCCTACCCGTATAGGGTGTATAGGCCGTAGTCGTGTACGCGAGCACAGTGCGGATTGACCGCCTTCACGCACAACATTTGAATCACTTCCCAGGCCTGCGCAGGTTAGAACTTCGGATTAACGTACCTACACAAAAGTACGAAAATAAAGAGATTGGTACGTGGCAGGATTTGAACCTGCGCCCTGCGCTTTGAATCGGAAGGCAACAGGCCACACCAATGAGCCACCGACGCTCTCATTTTTACTTATTTCTTAAATTGTCTTTATAATTGGATGGCGTAGCAGCTAGTAACCCTGAGGATTGTCATGTGATTCGAAAATTCTCGAGCACCTCAGTAAAAAATTAACCAAGCGCGAGTCGGACTCGCCCGTGGAGGATTCTGCAGCAGCAAGTAACATAAAATAAATTTATTTTTATTTACCTAGGATAAGTGCTAGGCACTTTAATATGAAAAAATTTGGTTCACCGTTTATGACGTATAAAAAAAACTACACACCAGAAATTGTTCAAACTAAATTTCGTTGTTAGATTTTATGGTAATACCCCATAGTTTAGAAATTAGACGGGGGGGACACACTTTTTTCAATTTTGGAAGTGTCTCTCGCGTAAACTATTGAATTTATAAAAATATATATATTGGAAAACACAGGGGGCGGGATGAAAAGAAATTTTTGAGTTCCGTTCAATGTATGGGGAACCTCAAAATATATTATTATTTCAAGTTTTTTGTCAAAACCTAATAGCGGTTCACAGAATACATGTACTTACAAAGTTTGAATAGTGTAGTGCTTATAGTTTCGGAGAAAAAAGGTGTGACATACAGGCGGACGGACAGACTTGACGAATCTATAATGGTTCTGTTTTTTGCCATTTGGCTACGGAACCCTAAACACGATAAACTGTTAATTGGATATCTAAAACCAATTATAGCCGCAGCCTTGTATAGCCGCAGCCTTGTGTATAGAAATCGAGGAATTCTTGGAAGGAGGGTACATATTTTGCAAATGTAAACTGTATTATGATTGATGTCAGTTGTGAATCGATGATAGATGAACTGCCGCCAAGGGGGAGGAAGGTGCTATGGCTAGGGAATTGTCTTACCCCCTCTCCTTACTAATGATCTACGTTATACTGTGGAAACTTTGAAATGTCGCTATAGTTTCGTCAATTTTGGATATTTGTTTTAGATACGTACTGGTTTTCTTTTATTTTATTTTATGTTTTGAACTAAGCGTCGGTGGCTCAGTGGTGTGGACTGTCGCCTTCCTACCGGGAGGGCTGAGGTTCAAATCCCGACACGTACCAATGTATTTTCGAATTTTCGAAAAATATATGTACGTTATCCGACGCTCTTACGGTGAAGGAAAACATCGTGAGGAAACCTTCATGCACGCCTGCGAAGAGATTCGAAGGTTGTGTGTGAAGTCGTCCAATCCGCACTGGGCCCGCGTGGACGACTAAGGCCTAATCACCCTATACGGGTAGGCTCGTGCCCCTCGGTGGGGACGTTTAATGAGCTGATGATGATGATGTTTTGAACTGAACGGGACGAGTATTTCACATGGATGTTGAAAGTACCTAAAACAGAACATGTGCCTGTAATCAACAGTACAGTATTCGTAAGTGCGGTTTCTTATACATAGAAATTACATTAACTCCAGAGCCCTTCAGTACCGTACAGTAGCAAATCTCTTCTATTTCACGGAACAGCTAAGAGCATCGGTGGCTCAATCAACGGCGGATCCAGGAGAAGGACCATGGGGGCCATGACCCCCACCTCCCGTGAGCTATTTTTAAGTATTCACTTTCCATCAGGTGATCTATCTGCTCGTTTGCCCCCTATCCTATAAAAAAAGTTCTATGGTAACGTACAGTAACAAATACCTTATAAGTACTTAACTTGACTACTACTATGTGACCCCCTCCTGGCGCCTAACCTGGGCTCAATGGTATGAACGTACCATGTGTTTTCAAATTTTCGAATTTATAATGTTTATTACCAGACGCTCTTACGGTGAATAAAAACATCGTGAGGAAACCTGCGCACGTCTGTAAAGAGATTCAAAGGTTGTGCGTGAAGTAGCCAATTCCGCACTGAGTATGCGTGGCCGACTAAGGCCTATATACCCTATACGGGTAGGCTCGTGCCCCTTGGTGGGGACGTTAAATGAGCTGATGATATCTATCGTTAAATGCGGTTCCTTATTCGACCTATTAAAGTTCAATGCTAGATATAGTTCTCCACTATTACGCTCCAGCAGTTCTCAGTATGCCCCCCCCCCCCCTTTCGTATGTCGTCGACCCATCAGGCTTGATAATGTCCTACACTACGCTTGCCAAGATGCGATTCCCACTCTATATCCTATCGAGCCTAATACCTAGTTACACGTAAATTGTATTTTATAACTATGACTGATGAAGCCCATACTCTAAATGGCTCGATCAATATCATCAGAAGTAAACATCTTTCAGCTATCAGCAGTAAATTATATATTCTGGTTAGCTCTCAAAAGAAGAAACGAAAGAAAATTTTGAATTCTTTCTTTCTTTCTTTCTAATTCGTCGCATTAAAAATTTAACGAAAAACTTTAAATCAAATTAAAACTAAACTAAAAATATAGAATACATACAATATTCTCTACATTTTACTTTATATTTGTACTTGAGAACCCTTCCGATAGCCATCGTATCTTTGCACAAAGTTATAACAGTATTTACTGAAACTCCAACTATACAACCTAGATACGATATCAAACCGAAAACATGGCTATTGTAACCAACCGCAAATAGAAAATTCAATCGAGATAACTAAAGTAACCCGAACGGTTTGAACACTCTATTTAAACAGTGCCTTACAATAAAACCAGAAGCGCCTGCCAAAATACACGCTGCAAGCATTCGCACGGTGGACAGTTCCGTGGACACAACACAGGCGCTGTCTTTTTGCAGTGAATAAAAACAATGAAATATAATGGGAACTACGCGACGTTGATTCTAATGAGATATCAAAATAAATGTGTGAGGTACAGGGTGATTGACGTTGGTATTTTTATCTGATATATTCCTCACATAGAGCAATGAGGTTCATTTTATTTATAATCAAATTTAAAGAAACTAAAAATAATACTCCATGAAAAGGATATCCGAAAGAGAAATAGAAAATGCTTATTGCCTGTGGGTTTAGTTAACGAATGGTGCCGAGTTCAGAGAATTGAATGTTGACCGATAGGGCAGGAAAGGTTCTTGAGTAACGTCTATAAAGGAGAAAAGCAGCTGAGGCCGACGCCGACAACGGCAAGTGGCAAATAAAATGTATATACATATTTAGAAGGAACGTCAAATTATAATAATTGTTTTTTTTGTATGTTTTGACATTAGAAATAATTATCATCAAATTAATCGTGGTGTATGGTAGGAATAAATAGGCTTTCGTTTTGTAAATGAACACTCTTGATCTAAGATATCGAAGTTCCTATATTAATACTAATATCTATTCTGATACTGTGCTCTTCTACAACATCATACCCAACATCCTGAATAAGCTACTTACCACAGTATCGTTGCTAACTTATGACGTCAATGATAAGGCACAACAGATAATTTCCTGTCAGTATTTCCAAATAATGCCACAAGAGACTTGTTGTACAATACGTAACAAGCTCAATATTATTGTCTGTTATATCTGTCACGCACGTTGGTTTGGTGCACGTTAGCAGTCCCGTATCTGGCGTTCCCATTTACATACAAACTGCACCGATTATAAACACTTCATCTGTGACATTTGGCCGCAAAATCACAATTGCAATATCAAAATTATTCCACTTTATATTAAGTATTGAGAGCGTCGGTGGCTCATGAGCCTCGGTTGGGCATTGGTGTGGACTGTTGCCTTCCGATCTGGAGGGCGCAGGTTCAATTCCTGCCAAGTACACGTACGTCTTTGAATTTTATAAATTATATATATTTTGAAGGTAAAAGGTCGGCTTAGAAAGTGGTATATCCGTTAAAAATATTTTATGCTCAGAAAATTAAAAATATGGAAAACGTTTATATAAACGTACCAGGAGTCCATACATACACAAGAGGTCTAGATTTTGCAAAATAATAAAAATAATATTACATTTCATTTGATATTTTATTAAATTATATACTTATGTACCTACTTTTTTACTGGTTGATAGTGGAATAAGCTGGCGGCAGAATCTGGAATTAAAAAGCTCACCGATCGAATATGAAATAAAAATCGGTAGAATGTGGAAAAAATATTCACCGGTGGAAAAATTGGTGGTTGAATGTGGAAGTACCCAATCTGATACCAACATGATAAAAAAAAAGTACAAACAAAATAGTGTATTGTTAAATTTGAAGTTGAGTTGAGTTTGAGTGTTTCTGTGTTGGTATAACGCAATGTAAAAACAAAACATGTTAAGATTCAAAGGTTTATTCCTTAATTAATATTCATTGCAAGTTAATAACATAAAAGCTGAAAGGATCTTCAAATTACTCATAAATAAAGAGTTTTCATAATTCCGAAATGATTAAGCGTTTGTTCAAAATTTCAACAAGATGTTTTCCTAAGAAAATCTTGATTTACTAAATGAAAACGTATTGAAGAACCAAAGTTCCCTAGAAGTGTAGTTTTAGGACCTAATTGTTTCGTGATTACAAAAGTTTTGTGTTAAATAACATAGGGCTTTGGTATATTTGGTAATTTACGACATGGACAATAGTTCTTTATATTATTACACCTGCGTATATTTACACACCTTACGAGAGGAAAGAATTATCAAGAAAAAGAGCGTACTCTTGCTTAAAACGCCGGCAACGCATCTTGTAGCTCCTTTGGTGTTGCAAATGTTCATGGGTGGCAGTATTCACTTTCCATCAGGTGATATGTCTGCTCGTTTGCCCACTATACTAAAAAAAATCATCAGCTCATTATACGTCCCTATCGAGGGATGCGAGTGTATAGGCTTCGTCCACGCGAGCCCAGTGCGGATTGGCCGACTTCACGCACAGCCTTTGAATGTATTGACAGGTTTCCTCGCGATGTTATCCTTCACCGTCAGACAACGTACATATAATTTCGAAAATTCGAAAACACATTGGTACGTGGCAGGATTTGAACTTGCACCCTCCCGATCGGTAGGTAACAGTCCACGCCATTGAGCCACCGACGCTTTACGTCGTATAATTTAACTGTTCATAATTTACCCGTTTAAAAAAGTAATTCATAAAATAGAATTCATAACGTTAACCTTTATCGCATAAAAAATAAAAAGAACTAACGCTTAGGCATTCTAGTAACCGCAACTTTCTCTATCGCGTCTCAAACAAATTAGCCTCGCTCACACCAAACAATTGCGGAAACATCGTTCAAGGAAAACAGAATGAGTAGTTAACCTAAACGCCATTTTATCTACGCGATTGCAAACTGGGGAAACCCTGATGCGCGTGTTCATAGCGCAGGCATAACCAGTGTTGCCGAACTATCAATAGTTGGACTATCGATAGTTGACCTCGAAAAAAATCTATACTATCGATAGCTTAGTGTAGCGCAATACTATCGATAGCTTAGTGTAGCGCAATACTATCGATAGCTTAGTGTAGCGCAATACTATCGATAGCTTAGTGTAGCGCAATATTATCGATAGCTTAGTGTAGCACAATACTAGCGATAGCTTAGTGTAGCGCAATACTATCGATAGCTTAGTGTAGCGCAATACAATCGATAGATTAGTGTAGCGCAATACTATCGATATATGAGTGTAGCGCAATACAATCGATATATTGGTGTAGTGCAATACTATCGATAGATTAGTGTAGCGCAACACTATCGATAGCTTAGTGTAGCGCAATACTATCAATAGCTTAGTGTAGCGCAAAACTATCGATAGCCTAGTTTAGCGCAATAGCGTTGATACACAGCATTACTATCAATAGTATCGTAGTTCATATCGTATTTGGATCTTTTATCGAGTCTCAAGCCCAGTTGGCCTCGAAAAGCTTGGTGTCCTCTCTAAGGTGAGGAAATACTTCACTCCAGAACAGCTCCTTGCTTTGTACAAGGCACAAGTAAGACCTTGTATGGAGTATTGTTCTCACCTTTGGGATGGCTCAGCTAAATACCAACTGGAAACTTTTAATACCATTCAGAGACGAGCCGAGAGGTTAATAGGTAACAGCTCTTTACCCAAGTATCGGTTGCAAGGTCTGAGCCACCGGCGGCGGGTTGCCTCTTTGTCGTGCTTCTATAGGTTGCACTTCGGGGAGTGTGCACAAATATTGCATGATATTGTCCCGCCGAGTCCTTTCTTTCATCGATCAACCAGGCAGACGGTGAAGCGACATCCATTTATAGTAGAGATGCCGAAGTGTCGTACTAAGCGCTTTGAATCCACATTTATTATTCGCACTGCGAAACTTTGGAATTCGTTGCCAGCTTATGTTTTTCCCGAGGTGTACAATTTGGGGGTCTTCAAGTCGAGAGTAAATAGGTTTCTTCTAGGTCAGCGTGTTTCATCCTAGACATCATCGATGTTTAACACCAGACAAGGCGTAGTCAAACGCTGGCCTATTTAATGTAAAAAAAAAAAAAGTTCAATAAAGAAATGAATATCGTTAGTCTCGGCTTTGTAAATTACACCAACTATCAATCGTATTGATAATATGGATCGTGGCAATACTATCGATAGTGCAATACTATTGATAGTATCGATACTTGGTGTAATTTCCAAAGCCGATCGTATCGATAGTTATGTATATATTGAGCTACGATACTATCGATAATATTGCAGTGTACCAATACTTGTGCTAAACTAATGAAATGAAACCTTTTTTTTTATTTCTGAGAATGTGGTTTACAGGATTTTCGTTAATTAATAGATCAGCACAATCTGCCATTTGTGGCGTAGAAATCTTAGTTTAGCGTTTAACATGCAACAATCCAAATTTGTAATGAATGTTATAAAAGTATTACACATATCAAACAACAATAGAAATTTAAGCAAACACTTATAATATTTCTTTTATAAGCTAAGCTAGCTAAGCTAAGCTCGATAGTATCGATAGGCCGGTCGATGCTATTGCTTTTGTCCAACTGTCGGTGGACTATCGATAGCCTATCAATAGTCGACTATCGAGCGGCAACACTCGGCATAACTGAATGCCAGGTACGTACTTATTATTTAACTTTATCAGATAATAATTATCTATAGTAAAGTGCGTACATTACTGAAGGACAAACGGTGTCGTATTGTTTACGATCTCAAAAATAATTTGGTGATAGGGATCTTAAGCCAGTAAGAAGAACGAAACTCAAGCGTTGATCTTTTCTTAAATAGAGATAGAAAGAAACTGGACACTGCAAGTTGAAAAGTCATCTTCACAAGATAAAGCTAGACACTTGCAGATTCGGTGCAGAAGAGAGAAAAACACTGATGCACCTTCTTTGCAACTGTGGTCCTCTACAACAAAAGCGAAACATCCACTTGGACAACTACTCTTTATGCCCAAGTGACATCAAATCTATAAAGTTGGCAGTATTCTGAGTTTTCTGAAAAGTGCCCAACTTTTAAACGAACTCTAAAATGGGGGGTAAGTCACAAAAGATCTTTTAGATCAAGGCGACTGCAGGTCTGTAAAAGCTTATATAGCCACCGAAAACCCAAATAATAATAATAATAGAAAGGTTTAGCACTATATACGATAGAGGCATCACTTTCTAACTCTATTTAAATACAGGTCAACGCTTGAGTCTCGTTCCAGAATATTAGCTACTAAGGCCCATGCTAGAGTTAGACTAAGAGAGATGGGGCGAATAAGTTCTCGAGAGGCGCCCACGTAACGGGAAAAACAGCGTAGGCTGGCAGATGAATGATGACCTACAGTGACGGGTAGCAAATGAATGTCAAAGTCAAAGTCAAAAACATTTATTTCAAATTAGGCTTACAAAAACGTCAAAAAATATACAAAAATATAATAAAAAACAATTAAAATACTAAACTAAAAATATGTCAACTACTAGGAATCAGTCTGCGTGGAAATCATTAGGGGATGACTTCAGCAGGGGAGCAGTGGATATTTCCATGTTATGATGAATGATTTCCACGCGCATCGATCCCTAGTAGTTGACATCCATCTACTACCCGCCCCCTTAACCAGGTCATCCGGTGGACATTTTAAGCTGTAATAATGATGATGCTAGAGCAAAATGTAGTTAATAAGCAGTGAGCGTCGGTGGCTCAGTGGTGTGGACTGTCGCCTTCCTACCGGGAGGGCTGAGGTTCAAATCCCGACACGTACCAATGTATTTTCGAATTTTCGAAAATATATGTACGTTATCCGACGCTCTTACGGTGAAGGAAAACATCGTGAGGAAACCTTCATGCACGCCTGCGAAGAGATTCGAAGGTTGTGTGTGAAGTCGTCCAACACGCACTGGCCCGCGTGGACGACTAAGGCCTAATCACCCTATACGGGTAGGCTCGTGCCCCTCGGTGGGGACGTCTAATGAGCTGATGATGATGAAGCAGTTTTGACGTCAAAATTGGTAGTGGCTAAAAACAAAAACGCTAGGGCGTTACACCATCAAGTCAAACCTAAATGTTTAACCCCAAATATCTAAGATGGGGATATTGCTCTTTATCAGATTAATATCGAACAGTAATTGATTTCAAATGGACTTCGGTCTACATTTTGCTGCTCGTTATTAGATCCGCCTATATTGAGCCGCTAAGTTAATTAACTTCTGAACTGAACGGAAATTTGATTCTAATAGGATTGTATTGGTCTAGATTTATTGCTATAATCTTAACGGAACTAGATTGAATTACTTATTTCAAAGGCAAATCCATTATTAAAAAAAACCTCATCATTACCATCAAAATTAACAATTATTAAAATAGATTTACAAAAAAACAATGAACGTCAAAAAATACACAAAATGCAATATAAAACATTTAAAATACCAAAGTAAAGTACAAAAAATAATTTTAATGCTTGAAAAAAACGCTTCAGTGTATTTGCCTTTGAAAAAGAAGCACCAACGAAAACTCAACAGTACAGCCTTTTTCTACAATGATTTAATGTACAAATATTTCATAAACACTTAAATAGTTGAGTAGTTTAAGACCATGGATTTTAACATTTGGCAAGTTAGTACCTTTTTTCCATTATTTTTTTAT
Organism: Leucinodes orbonalis; assembly: GCA_019425675.1. Classification (NCBI taxonomy): domain Eukaryota; kingdom Metazoa; phylum Arthropoda; class Insecta; order Lepidoptera; family Crambidae; genus Leucinodes; species Leucinodes orbonalis. The sequence continues at coordinate 15,455 of PQWD01006098.1, forward strand.
GCCATTAGTGAACGGGATGGTCAATTCGCTCACCTGGTAAGTGATACGCTTGACCACGAGAGATGCAGTTTTAAAGGAAATTAATAATATTAGTCGTTATAAACTATGAACACTGCCCTGCGCCCGTCACCAGAGACGACAATGTTAGGTCTCTTATACCCCGTAATTTTACAACTAGTAATGCCCAAATCCCTCATCCCGAAACACAGAAGTGCCAAACATTCCTATTTTACGGAACAATGTCTGGTAGTGCCAGACATTGTTCATGGCAATGATATTCTGTATATATAAAGGTAGATACGCCATCCGTGCCTCAAAAATGAACCGCCAAAGCGAGTACAGTTTGTACTCTTTTTGTTTAGGTTAATTTACGCTCATTCAAAATATGTGTTTGTGTGCTGTCACTGCATTCGGAACACTTTTTTCGATTGTTTTGTGAGCATATCACGAATCCATACTTTTTTACATCATTGCACTATGGTGGTACCTGCCTAGACGACTCAGTATCGAGTCCACCTAGTACTATTGGAAAAACAATCGATAGACAATACTATCGATATTATAACTAGATGATTTCAAGTCAACTATCGATAGTTTGGCAACACTGTATGCCGTGTTGGGTTGGGTACTACCTTTGCCTATTGGCACTGGGTAAATACGAACAATTTTTTTTATGGGATAGGGGGCAAACGAGCGGACAAATCACCTGATGGAAAGTGAATACTGCCGCCCATGGACATTTGCAACCCCAAAAGAGCTACAAAATGCGTTGCCGGCCTTTTAAGCAAGAGTACGCTCTTTTTTTGAAGGTCTGCAAGTCGTATCTGTCCGGAAACACCGCATGCGGCAACTCATTCCACAATTTTGTGGCGCGGGCAGAAAGTTTCTGTTAAAACGCACAGTAATACTTTGCCAACTATCAAGGTGGTGGGGGTTGTAGTTGTCGCGTAGATCGATGGCGGAAAGTGGCGGAGGATCAGACCGAACAGTTCCTCGGAGCACTCCCCATGGTATATGCGATAGAGAATGCATAACGAGGCTACATCTCTACGCAGTGCCAAGGAATGAAGCCTAGCCGAAATGTCATGGGAGTCACGTCATTTTACCTCCAATACCCCCCTTCGTCAGTTGTGTAAACCCTACGCACAAATTTGGCACTTAGAATATTGTAAGACCATTTTATTTTGTTATGCGCAAACTAATTAATTAAACTCGTCTGGATTTGGTAATGTTTTGGTGCTTGTCCCCACTGATTCCTTTGGAAATAAGTATATAACATGCGTGATAATATTATTGCAACACTAACGACCCGCCCCGGCATCGCATGGATGCAATGCAAAAAAATATGTGATGTATTGCCCATTTAATTATTCTCTCAACGGTCAAGTGCCAGATTTTTTATGGTGGTTTTTCGAACACCTACAGACAGACATAGTGTTAGGAGGAACATTAGGCGTCGAGGTATCGCACCAGCTCCTCGATCAACTGGCTTACTGCGTAGAAATGCATTTCATTGGATATGATACACATTATAAAATTAAATAGATTTATACTCGTATCAAACTTGTCGTTGCTAACATCTTGAAGTAGGTAAGAGCGGATTCAAAAACGCTTGCCGATGATTGATGATGATTATGATTTGCCTCTACAACTTGTGATCTAGTTTCAACGACTTAGCATTGACACCTAAATAAAAACTAATTGACCCACTTTTTAACAGATAGATGAGATTCAAACATTAACTTATTTAACTAACTCAAGGAAAGTAATTAATCAATTAAAATTATTCCGCAAACAAAAGTTTCCAAGTTTTATATAAGGCACTTGGGTAATTACGTTACAACCAGAGATAACTTGGGAGCCGGGTTACGAAATAATTTGATGGATGGTATTTGCACATTAAATTTAAATTAATAGCATGATATATTGCATGTTAAATGTCCAAATGCATTCATGAACATTCATTTAATTAGTTTATCTGCCCTCGGAGTGGGAAGATTTGGCAGCGCAGCGCCCTGAATGGCGTCGGCTTGTTCAGAGGCAGGTTCGCATTTTTGAAGATCAGCGTAAAGCTGATCTAGACGCCAAACGCGACGAATTAAAAGCCCGAACACCCGTGACCATTCAGTACAATAATGTCAATGGTAAGCGCTCGTGTGCACAATGTGCTCGTGAGGTTACTGCAAAGATCGGCTACATTAGCCATCTTCAAGCGCATGTGCGCCGTACTGTTTAGGAATCGAAGTGGTCGCCATGACCGAAAACGGTCGGATCATTCAATCATTCAATGTCGTCTCGTGTAAGCAGGCTAGATAAGATAATATTTCATTATATAAAATGGAAATGTTAATGTGAAATTAATAGCAATAATGGCATATTCTCGATAATTGTATTTAAAGTAAAAGCAGTCTTATTTATTAGTAAAAGGTTGAGGATTTATGTCAATGAACTCGCCTAGTGAGTTGAAAGCATTGCAGAATATATTTTTCTAATTTTATTTAGGTATTTACAAACTAGGTCTGCAAAACCAGCACATGCGTCGGGGATTCAATGGTGTGGACTCTTACCTTCTGATTTGGAGGGCGCAGTTTCAAATTTTGCCCCGAACCACTTTGTTTTCGAATTTATATGTACGTTACCCGATGCTCTAACGGAAAGGAAACATCGTAAGGAAACCTGAAGAGAACCGGAAGAGATTCAAACGTTGTGTGTGAAATCGGCACATCCGCACTGGGCCCTCGTGGACAACTAAGGCCTATAATACACCCTTTTCGAGCGGGCTCATGCTCCTCGGTGGAGACGCTTAGTGGGCTCATAATGGTGATTATTTTAAAAATAAATTACTACGACTATATTTTAATATTATATACCTGCCGAAAAAGAGTTCGCTCCAAATCGGTCCAACCGTTTCAGAGATTTCCCGGAACACACAGACAGACAAATAGACAAAAAAAAATTTGAAAAGAAGAAAATAATGGTTATTTCAATATCACAAACAGACAGTCTAATTTATCTCATAAATAGATTTATGAGTTCAGTACAAGTAAAGCTTAAACATAGCTAATATAACCCTTCGACACACATCACAGTGAAGAGAAATACGCAATCCGTTCCGCTAAGGAGGTGTAAAAACAGCCTCTCTCACGACAATTTGTCAACGTCACCCCGGCTCAGTAGCCGACAAAAACTTTGAGTTACCTCTCCGCAGACAGAGGATATGTCCTCGCGGAGTCCTTTTATCCCATTACGGGGGGCTTTTTTACTTGACCAAAGGACCAAAGATACGATTGGCGATATGATTTTTGCACGCGCCTGTTTTGTAGACGATTGAACGGGCTTTAGTCACGGGACATTTAATATGGGGTACATAGATAAAATATATTTTTTTCTTTTTCTTAATGATAGATTGATATTAGGCGACAAACTTATGTGTACCATATTCTTTTGTGTCTGGCTGTATGGTAGCACAGATTATGGAAATACTATATGGTAGTCAGTGTTCAAAGTAGACAAAGTTGATAAAATCATGAATTATTATCATCAGCGCATCATCCCCAATGAGGGGTACGAGCCTACCCGTGTAGAGTGTAGGCCTTAGTCATCCACGTAGGCCTAGTGCGTATTATACAACTTCACGCACAACCTGTAAATCTCTTCGCAGGCGTGCGCAAGTTTCCTCAAGATATTTTCCTTCAACGTAAGAGCGTCGGATAAACGTATAGATAATTTCGAAAATTCTGAAATACATTGGTACGTGACGGGCACCGTCCACATTGGAAGGCAGCAGTCCACACCAATGAGCCACCGACGCCCTTGATTATAGAAATCTTCAAATTCCATCAAGGTTTTCCAAAGGTCCCCCCCCCCCCCCCGCAACGCCCTAAGCCGAGGTTCGAGTCCCGTTCGGGGACGCCCTTAGGCTCGTTGTGTAAATTTCAAGGCTAAGACCTATCTTCGCTCGCCAATTGCCCGGTGAAGCTGTAAAGGCCATCTGCGGCCAACAGTAGTAGTCAGTTAAAAAAAAGGTTTTCCAAAGCACTTGCCGGTCGTTTTATTTGTATGGCGTGCCACTAATTCAAAACCACGACACCGTCGCTAGCCTAAACACGAAAGCTGTAAATCCCTTCACCTATTAACTAATCCGCCCTTTTACGTGCGCACTCTATGGAAGCGGTCGACTCCGGGTCCTTAATATCCCGGATTATTCCCGGTCCGGTGGCCCGGGGATTTGATGGCACTGTTGAAATACGAGCTTTAATGCAATCGTGCCATTAAAATTATATAGTTCTTGCCATAGACGTATGAAAAATACGTACAGCTTGTCATACAAAAAATGGCCAAATGTTTACACACTTTAGCTGCCAGTGAGACTCCGTCCGTTTTTTTATACGTCCATGGTACTGGCTGGGCAATATACGAGTATGTATATGCTATGAGCTAATTATAGCCCCACGATTTCACCGTGTTTGCTTGTTATAAGTCAAGCCAGCTAACTCGTATGGATATTAGCTAATTTTATTAAAATCGCTTCAGTTTAGTCGTGAAGAATTAACAAAATAAAATAAATATCCACTGACATTCACACAGCGCCATCTAGCCCCATATTAAGCTTGCTTAACTTGTAGTTAGGGTACTAATCAACTGATAAGCATACTTACATATCTTTTGTAAATACATACAAACCAGACCATTACAAACAGACATGTTCATATGACAAATGTTTGTAATTCCCAGGGATCGAACTCGGAACCCTAGGTTCCGAGTTCGATCAGTCAGTATCAGTATCAGTTTATCCGTATACCGCTCGAACGTAGCACGCGCGTAGACGCTAGATTCATGTATTGTGTGTTGTGAGTTTACAGGCGTGCTACGTACGACCGTATAATACCTACATAATAGTGTATGACGAAATACACAGAACATATATATTTCTAAATGTCAAGCTGGCAATATCAAGGCTCGCACAATAATAGGCAGATTACGAGATTATGTAGGTACGGAAGAGGCCCAGTTGGATTAATGGCCGGACTGCTATTGACTTGACCGCGATCATAATGCGGTTTCTTTTCCTTTTTTGTTTTTTAATTATTTTTTAAAATCTATCGCATTCCACTGCTGGGCATAGGTCTCCATTCTGCGCCAGGTATCCTGGGCACAGTCATCATCATCAGCTCATTAAACGTTCCCACCAGGGGCACGAGCCTATCCGTAGTCGTCCACGCAGGTCCAGTGCGGGTTCATCATCATCAGCTCATTAAATGTCCCCACCGAGGGACACGAGCCTACCCGGATAGGGTGATTAGGCCTTAGTCGTCCACGCGGGCCCAGTGCGGATTGGACGACTCACACAACCTTCGAATCTCTTCGCAGGCGTGCATGAAGGTTTCCTCACGATGTTTTCCTTCACCGTAAGAGCGTCGGATAACGCACTGGATGCACGTTATCCAGTGCGGGTTGGCACAGTATTAATACCTAATGTTTGTAGGAGAAGTTCTGAGTGTATCCGCATAAGTGAAACTACTCAAATTCCATATTGCGCGCCTAATTTTTCATTTAATTTTTTTATTTATTTACAAAATCATGTCTGCGTTGGCTGGAACAGGCTACCAACTCCCATCACAAGGCTGAACCAATTTTGTAATGTTACTGAATGTTACATAAATTATAAATAAATGAATGAACAATTATCCTTTCGCAAGCCGAAGGGGGTTGATCAGTTTTATGGTAGATTTTAACTGGTAAAACCATATGACATTATAGCGTCGGTGGCTCATTAGTGTGGATTGCTGCCTTCCGATCTTGTGGATGCAGGTTCAAATTCCGCCACGTACCAATGTCTTTTCGAATTTTCGAAATGATATATATACGTTTATCCGACTCTCGTGCGTTGATGGAAAATATCTTGAGGTAACCTACGCACGCCTACATAAATATTCAAAGGTTGTGCGTGAAGTCGGCCAATCCACACTGGAGGACCCGCGTGGACGACTAAGGCCTATACACCCTATACGGGTAGGCTCGTGCCCTCGGTGGGGACGTTTAATGAGTTGATGATGATGACCTTTACACAATTCATGATACTACGTTATTGCCATTTAATATGAAATATGTAAGGGAATATCAAATTTACACTTGAATTGTAGTGTCGTAATCACAGATTTCCAATACAGGAGATGGGGCAACGCGTTAAAAGTGCGACAAATGTTGCTCAACGAGCATACATCTGCTTAGTTTACGCTCTGTGAGACAAATCAACACGCACGAATTTTAGAAGAATTACCGTTTTTTTCCCAAATGCATCCTGTGCATTGTAACATGCCATCATCGCAGTAATCAGTAAATTACCAAGATATAAATATCTTTTCAGGTAAGAACCGAAAGAAATGCGACACTGTGACTGCCATAAATTTGGCGGCTTTCAGTCTAATTGTTATTCGGATGTCTGTGGTCGTAATGGTATCGAAATGTCAAGTAGGTTGATGGAATTATTGCCCTGGGCAACGATCACACTCGGCAGATGTTACGTTAGTTACTGACTCCAAGAATGCTCTAAGCTGAAATCCGATACCTCAATATGTTCACCCTGAGGATGGTTGTAAATTTTGATTGGCAATTCATTTTACAGTATTTTTTTTTAAATACTGTGTTAGATTTTCTTTCATTTCATCTCTTTTGATATGATATTATTCACAATACCTTGCTTAAGGTTTATTTGTAGTATTGTTTAACATCTCTACGTCCACATTTTTATGTACTGTATGCTGCAAATAATGGTGATTGAATGATTATGATAATAAGAAAGCAGAGTTATACTTATCAATCTTTTATCCTTTTAGATGACATCAATTTTGAATAAAAATGAGGAGGTGTTTGTTATCACTCCTGTCGAATATTTAAGGCTGAGAGCCATCTGCGCTCGCCAATTGCCCGGTGAAGCTGTAAAGGCTATCTGCGGTCAACACCAGTAGTAAGTTCGAAAAAAAAACTCCTGTCGATCCGGTCCATTTGCGCCATGGCCATCTTACAATTCCATTTAACGTGTCTGTCCGTCCTTCTTTGCGTGTTTGTCTATATACATGTATGTGTGACATGTGATATGCAATACAAAATTAGAATTAGGTATATACACTCTATGTCTGTGGTATCGTAGCTTCCAAACGGATGAATCTATTATTATTTGTTTATTTTTATTGGAAGTAAAGGCATAGAAAACAGATGTGCAACAAATTGATCACAACGGTTCAGTTTATATTTTCATTTGAGGTAAGGAACCCTAAAAAGAAATGACAAGGACATTGTGCTGAAGCAAGCGCGTCATAATGTATGGTTTATCAGTGACAGTCGGTTTCCGCTGGCGCCGCTCCAGGGTGACGCGGCGCTTCTGGCTAGGAGGGGACGCATTGTGTCTACTGGCAAGGATATGCAGCTAGTTACTAAACAGACTGTTAGTATTGGTACTTTCCATAGTGGCAGGAAATGGCGTCTAAAACTATGTTTTCTCATTTGAAGGGTTTACAGTTCATGTAAGCAGACAGTTAACATTTCATAATTTTCTTTAGCGGTGTGGCCTGGTGTCTTTAAAAAGCGTTTTTTTTGTTACATAATGTACAGGACGGTCAGGACAGGAGGCAATTTTCCCGACCATGACAGAGCAGCATTGAAGGTAAATTAACAACTGATAGACAGTTATCACCTAGACGACTCAGTATCGAGTCTACCACCTAGTAAAGAGTATTCTCATTTTAACTCAAGTAAGTCAATATCTAACCGATGGCCGTACCGTACATCGAGGCAAAATTAGAAATTTCATCCATACCACCTTGATGATAGAAAGACCTATCGTACGCTTTAATCGAAACTATTTACTACGTACGACAAAACTGTATAATCAGTTACCATCTGATTTATTCCCTGAGCGATACGACGTGGCGACCCTCAAGAAAAGAGTGTATTTCCACTTAAGACTTTAACTGTTAACCAAGTTGTGCAGAAAAGACTGAATTGAAATTTACAAACACAATAAAGCCTTGGTGGGGCGCCAGATTCTTGAAACTACACATCAAGCTATCTTATCTTTGTAACTTAGCTAAGACATATCTGTATAAATTAATATATACATCTCTCCTTCAACCTATTTTACTTCACTGCTGGACATAGGTCTATATCCAGCAATAAAATATAATTCGTTAAAACGATTGCTTGCCAACTTACGCAGCCGAGACATGGACACTAGCAGCGGGATTTTTCACAAGTTCAAAGTCACTCAACGCGCAATGAAGCGAGCTATGCTCGGGGTCCCTCTTAGGGAAACCATTTGATCCGTAAGGAACTAACGTTACCGACATAGCCCGCCGGAACGACAAGTTGAAGTGGCAGTGAGCTGGCCACATATATCGCAGAACCGATGGCCGTTGGAGTAGACGAGTTCTGGAGTAGAGACCGCGTCTTGGCAAGCGTAGCGTAGAACGACCGTGGACTGACCACTTGCGAAAGGTCCCTAGTGGAGGCTGTATGATCAAAAGGAGGATCCAGATGGCGCAAAATAGAGGAGACCTATGTCCAGCAGTGGACTGCGATAGGTTGAAGAGGAACGATTGCTTAACGTCCTCTAAAGCTAACAATGACCCGTAGTCACGAGAAGCTTGGAACAGTAAACAATCACAAACAAATTACGACAATTCGCAGATTACCTTTGGCAAATAGCCAGTTTGGTGACTGCAGTGACTTAACTCCAAAGGTACACAGGCCATCGCATTTCAATATGTAAATGGATGTGTTACTGGTCTCAAGTCATGCATATGCAAATAGCAATATATGGAGCATAATAAAGTACTCAATAGAAAATTAATCTGCGTTTTGTACCCACAATTTATGTTAAGAGTCAAATTAGCGTAGTCTGTCCATAGTATTACCTATTACATATAAATAAAATATGAGTGTCTGTTTGTAATATTGAAATATACATATTTTTTCTGTCTGTTTATTAACCAGTCCAATTCGAATTGGTTGACGACCACCATCCTAAAATAGTAGGCCTACGGTGTATCGTGCCCAACTAAATTTTCTGTCACCCACCCGTTGCATCCGGAGCGTCGATGGCTCATTGGTGTGGACATTGAATCTGAAGGGTGCAAGTTCGAATCCCGCCAAGTATCAATGCTTTTTCGAATTTCCAAAATTATATGTACGTTTATCCGACGTTCTTAAAGTAAAGGAAAACATCGTGAAGAAACCTGCGCCTGCGAAGATTTTAAAGGTTGTGCATGAAGCTCTCCACGTTTATATGTCAATTATATGTTTCCGCCTTGGATCCTAGTGAAAGCTATCAATGATAGTCTAGACAATGTAATTGACACCCATTCCTCTCATAGATGCAAAAACCTAATAAAAGCCAGAACCTCAAATAAATACGACGCAAATAGATAAAAGCTAAAAGGAGAACGCAATATGCAAGAACCAAAGAGCATTCTACGCTTTGTTCATTTGGTTAATCCCACTTTGATACCATTACATGATTGAATTCAATATCCTTATGCAATAGAGCGTGGTGAAAGGCGTGCACGGTTCCGCACATTTATTCGATTATTACCCGACCCTTATACATCGGAGCGCAGCCTGATAAAGGGTGTTTCCAATTTACCTGTGGTTATCCTTGAATAAGAGCCGAGTATATACCAAACCACCAATTCATATAGATACTTGAGTGCATCAGCCTAAACCGGCCCACTACAGGTCACAGGCCTGCCCACACAGCATAACTATGGGGAGATTGGGCCGTCACCCACCTCGCGGGCTCAATACGGTTTGGTTGGTGTGACTACTATTCTAAGATTGTGAAGTGAAGGAAACATGTGAGGAAAACCTCAATGTTTGAAGGCAAATCAGCACTGGGCCCGCGTAGACGACTGAGTCCTATACATTCTTTACGGGTAGGCTCGTGCCCCTCAGTGTGGACGTATACGTAGCTGCTGATGATCCTAAGATTGTAGCCTCCGAAACATAGAATCATCCTCCATTGCGGACAATGCTTATATTGCAACTGGTATTAATTAACTCGGAATTTACGAGAGAGAAAATTACGAGTGACCATGAGTGACGGTATCACTTATTTACCAAGAAATTAAATTTAAATATTGACACTGAGCATCCCTTTTGCAGTTTGAACTTGATTCATTAATCTGGCATGTTAATTGAATTTTAATTGTGTAGTTTTTTATTTATATCGCATGTTGAGTCAAGGATCGTATGACCCACTGATCTATTGCTGCTTGCATTAGTAATAAACACGAGTCATGTATATTTTGAAAGATTTTCCTTATTGTTATTTTCTATGTATATGTTTACCACCGGCCCGTGGTAGTGGGCCGGTCACGTATGTCGCAGAACCAATGGCCGTTGGAGTAAACGAGTTTTGGAGTAGAGACCTTGTCTTGGCGCAATGTAGTTCGCTCTCTTGCTCGAGATGGACCAAAGTCTTGCGAAACGTCGCTGGTAGTATGCTGGACGAGAAAAGCGCAAGAGCGTGATACTAGTATTTAGCCCAAAATGGAGGAAGCCTGACATGGTTGCACAAAGGCGAACTTATATGCCGAGTGGCATTATCTACCATTTATCCTGAGGGGCTTGAGTGCTGGTGCGGTGAAAAAAGTACCAAATATGAGCATTTTAGTCTCCTAGTGATTCATTTTTGGGGTTTGGGTTCGTTGGAGTTGTCTTTTCGAGCACAGTATAATGATGACACTAACATCGAACACATAAAATAAAATCTTATCATAAAAAGACTTTTAAATGTAATACAGTCATGTATATAAACGAGTGTACGAGTAACACAATCAGAATACACTTAGAGAACATCCGAAGCGTAGCGACATAAATTTAGGTTGGACACAAAGAAAACCATTTGTAACATAGAACACTGTTTAAAGCGCAATTAAGCTCATTATTTAGAGTTCCGTAAAATGTATCTGTTTTACTTTTTCTGTTTAAAAACAGTCCAATACATCGGATTGGCATAATTCGGTCTGAATTCCCCAGACGTGGTGTTTCGCGTATCGGATGCTACTGTCCATTTACAGGACACGCGTAATCCCAGAGTTTATTTTGTAAATACCTAGGATTTATGGCGAAGCTATGAGCGCAAGACAGTGAAAAGGCCAAGTACCCGTTCTCTGTAAAATTGTCTACAAATATTTGTCTTGTGATACATTGAAATATATTCTATGTATTTAGCTAAATACATACTTTCATCTTACATAACTAATAGTAAGTAGCTAGTACACACTTACTTTATTTAGTTCAAAACACATGTTTCTCAAAAAGGACAAATAAAAATTAATTTTAAGGTAAAAACCTCACTAGCCATTATTTGGCTCATTATTTAGGATAATACGTAAAAAGATATACAAAAATAGCTCGTAAGTTCAGTTAAATTACAGTAAGAAGTTGACTTCTAAAGTGTATTATCATAAATTTTTTATCAATTATATTTTATAATAAATCCTTTAAAGTTTATTATTATAAAATCTAAGTCCATTGCGGTCTTCTAACTTGATTTTAAAGCTATTGTTTCACAGCATTAACCTTTCCTTCTTAATAAACTTGTTTTAGCTCGAGCACATACAAATATTTGGTATAACAACAATATATAATACTTTCATACATTTTAAGTGACTTGGGCCAAATTTGCCAGCATTTATTTGGCATGCAAATGACACGTTCATAGTGAGTTGATAATCGTGTTTGATGTGATATCGAGAGAGAGAAGTGATAAATGGTATCTAGTTGTGACATATGCAGCGATGCAGTCGACCATTGATTTGATCCAAGTGCTATAGTGTAAAAGTTCAAATTTAAAAAGCAAATAATATAAGAAGGTTTTATATTTTATTTTCATATAAGTTGGGTTCGAATTATGCGAATATTCTTGTACCCACCAATCCGCTTTGGGCCTGGTAGGTTACTGCCCAATCTCCCCATAGCTATGATGTGCGGGAAGGCCTGTGCCCTGCAGTGGATCGTTATAGGCTGATGATGATGATGAATATTGATGTTGATAAGCGGGAATGATTTTGCACCGTGGCACTTATTTCATTAAGATGCCAGGGAGCCAATTGAAGTTGTAGTAAAGCGGATTTCAGATTTAAAAAACATTTTCTTTAGTTTTCATGTTTGTTCGGAACAAACGGCTCGCCTCATGTTTTGTGAGAAGGCCTTAGCGCGTGAGTTCTGCCTGAGGTTGTTGTAGGGATGTTCAGTTCATAAGTTGTTGTTTATGGTGTTATACCCTATTCTTCAAAGAACTAAACGATCTTAAATATATAAAAATAACCCATGAATCACCTGAATGTTGTATTTAGCAGTAAAAACTATTGAATTCTGTTCACACATTATTTTACATACAAATTTTAGTTTTCAGAAATGTATGTACTCAGCGATATTTTTATGAATGTGTGTGCACGTATGTTTAGGTAATATTTAAGCATTAATATGGGTTTTATGATCCCACAATCGCTAAGCTGTTATTGTTTAAATAAAGATTAAATTTTTGCTTACAACACAAGGTTTTCCCGGCCATTAACTCAAGTGTTATTTCAAGTGCATTATATACAACGTAATTTCCCAAAGATATCAGAGTTATCTGTGGATATCTCTTTTTACAAAATATAATATTGTTTTTAATAACATCATAAATAGGTAGGGCAGCGTACTTTTCAAGATCTAGATAAAGAAGCAGTGTTTAAACATTCTTAGTAAAATTATTCAACTAATAAAGAGACATCATTATTTCTTATTCCACTCATTATAACTTTTCCTAATAAAAGGGGCTTCTTGTTACTTATTTGAAATTGGTCCTAAACAATTTAAAGATATTTCGAATAATATGTGCTAGGTAGATAATAGATACGTGTGAGCGAGCGAGCGTCGGTGGCTCATTGGTGTGGACTGATGACTTCCGATCTGGAGGGCACACGTACCAATGTGTTGTGCGTAAAGTTGACCAATCCGCACTGCGCCCGCGTGGGACGACTAGGCTTATGCACCCTATACAGGTAGGCTCGTGCCTCTCGGTGGGGACATTTTAATGAGCTCATGATGAAGATACTTATGTAATTGCTTCGTTTCTGCATTAGCATCCGGCTTATCCATTAGGATAAGCCGGTTCGACCGACGTGAAACAACTGCCTCCCTTTCTATCTTTGTCCTCATATTTAAAGAGATAGCCAACGTACTCATCATTACTTCAGAATTGCAAGTGTCCATAGATGGTGTACTAGGGTAACCGTCTACTCGATAAGCTACCTGCTTAATTCCTTTCAACTCTTTTGCAGTCCATTGCTGGGCATAGGTTTCCCTCATTTGGCGCCAATTATACCGGTCTTCTATAAATGGGGGGACCTATGTCCAGCAGTGGACTGCGATAGGTTGAATAGGATACCGGTCTTCCTTTATCCAATCTCCACCAGTGACCAACTCCTCGAGCTAGAGGACATCCTACGCTTGCCAAGATGCAGTCTCCACTCCAGAACTCGTCTGCTTCTGTGAAACTAATGACTTTAAAAATACAGTTGAAGACGTAGCAGTGCAGTCAATTGACGAGTTTAACGAATATCGTGTTCTTTGGTTGCCGATGATCGAATATGTTTATCTGAAGATACTTCGTTCTTTGATAGACAGTTCTCTCTCCAAAAGGCATAACTGTAATGTTACTGTGATAAGATGGCAGCCGTTTACATCTCCCAAAATAGTTTCTCTCAGCCAAGACGTGTGACAATTTGGCATTTTTGATTTCATACTTCGATTTGTGGTAATAGTAAAATTACACATTGAGAACTGATTGGAGAGTAAATACAACACAAATGAAACAGCAGCTCTATTGTCACCAGTCAAAAATAGAAAGTAAAATAAACAGCTCTAAACGAGTGAGTAAACAAAATATGCGCGTTTCCAAAATAACCCGCCCTTTTCCGTAAATCTTCCAGTATTCCTCGAGCGCGAACGCATGCAAATACAAGAAACAAATATATTCAGGGAATTATATCGCGAAATCAACATTTTCCCCGACACGAGTGTGAATTTACTCTCGCGGGGAAAACCGGAGACAATAAAAATGGGGAATTTCAAGGAAAATTCCTGTGTTACCACGTTCCCGGTTGAACTGCGCCGGAGTCATTATTTCGGAATCGCTTTTTGGGAAACACTAATGTTTAATCAAACAATAGTTTCTTGATGTGTCAGTATCCGACTTCTTCGCACCTAGTTGATGTTATGGAGTCATCATCATCAGCTCATTAAACGTCCCCACCGAGGAGCACGAGCCTACCCGTATAGATAGGGTGATTAGGCCGTAGTCGTCCACGCGGGCCCAGTGCGGATTGGACGACTTCACACACAACCTTCGAATCTCTTTGCAGGTGTGCATGAAGGATTTCTCACGATGTTATCCTTCTCCGTAAGAGCGTCAGGTAACGTACATATATTTTTGAAAATTCGAAAACACATTGTTACGTGGCGGGATTTGAACTTCAGCCCTCCCGGTAGGAAGGCGACAGTCCACACCATTGAGCCACCGACACTGGATATATGGAGTACTTTTATATTTTAAAACGTGCATTCTGGAGGGTTATTAATAAGTATGCAACAGAGTTATGACATTGTTCTACTAGTGTTTATTTTAGTGCACTGCTTCATGATTAATTTTCCGCTTTCCCCTTAAAATATCTTTTTTTGATTTGTACTGAAAACCCTGCAGAAGTATTTGCTTAAGGTGTATACATAAATTATGAATTAATTAAATATTTGAGGTGAATCTTCAATGGATAAACAGTGAACTTGATAAATTTCCAAAAAGATATGACTAAATAATATATCTATTAAAAAGTTGTAAGAAGTATTAAAAAATATAAGTAGATAGAGATACTCCGTAAGGTTTTATGTTTTAACGTAAATAGTTAGTAAGATGAGTATACATATATGATATATTTAAAAAAAACCTTTAACTGAAGTATTGGGACTTTAATATTTTAACTCTTACATAATATAAGGGTCAAGTGTAACTTTTTATTTCGAAAAATAAAAAAATTAACAAAATCTTAATGTTTTCGTCAATCCGATTGCTTAAATCAGGGCCCAGATAGTGCTGTGTGCTTGTCGATACATATTACCTACGAAGTACGCAAAAGGTGACATGTTCTATAGAAATCCATCTAAAATTGAGAAATACAAAACAGTCAATGTGCAGAATCAATGTTTGTAAAGTAAAGCTTCCAGACGTTTCTAATCAAAACACACTACGTGTATCCCATGGCAAGTTGCCCGTGTTTACAACGGGATGAGCCGGGATTCCCGAATGCAAATGATTCTGGATGACCTACATATGTTCCTTATGCTCATAGCGTCAACAAGGGTGAACATCACACTGACTTGCAATTACAATAACATATTAGGCCACAATATCGTCTTGTTATTAGAGCATCGGTGGCTTATTGGTGTGGACTGTTGCCTTCAGATCTGGGGGATGCAGGTTCAAATCATGCCACGTACTAAATTAATTTTGAATTTTCGAAATCATATGTACGTTTATATGACGCTCTAACGGTGAAGGAAAACATCGTCAGGAAACCTGCACACGCCTGCGAAGAGATTCAAAGGTTGTGCGTGAAGTCAGCCCATCTTAGCCCGCGTGGACGTCTAAGGCCTATAAACTCTATATGGGTGGACTCGTGTCCCTCAATGGGGACGTATAATGAGTTGATGATGATAGTAAAAAATGTGTTTACTTCAGGCTTAGCCCTTAAAATGGTTAGTTTACAAATTACTTAAAAACTATGTTTGTAAAGGCATGATACATATAAATCTATGTATTTCTCACCGTGTGGGGCTCCGGGCACACGCACTTGTGCTTAGACCCAGTGCCGCAGAAGGGGGCCAGCTTGACACTGAGCATAATGATATCTTCATTATAAAGTACTGGTACTTTATAATAAAGATATCATTATGCTAGGCAACCCTACCGCCATCCATGGTTACTCGTGACTAAATTGGAAAAATCATTGGTACATGGGGGATTTGAACCTGCATCCTCCAAATTCGATGGCACCAGTGAGCCACCGACCTCCTCTTGGTTAATAAACGAAAATTATACCTAGCTACCTAGCTAGAAGTGTTCCTAACTATTAGCAAATAGTATTAAGCCGATCCCGATATCCTTGAATGCGTTACTGAGCGCCCTTCGCACAGTGTTGCCACCTCAGTTTTAGAAAAAGGGCTTTTTGAGAAGTAAAATAGGGCTAGATTGACCAGCAAAAGATTTTTTGTACTAAAAATGCTGAAATAATCAAGTCATGAAGCCTTTTTTTAGAGTACCTAAAAAAAAGGTCATCATGACGAATGAAATAGCAAAAAGTGCTTGTTAGCATGTCAAACACTTCATAATTTGGTAATATTTTCAAGACAATGAAAAAGAGCTAGATTGTTTCGGGCTAAATTATGATCACCTATACTAAAAAGTGCTAGATCTAGCTACAAAAGGGCTAAGGTGGCAACACTGCTTTCGCAGATAATGTTAACAATGTGGGTTTTTAATGAACCTTTCGTTCGTACGTGACTGTCAGCACGTTGTTGCACTTACAAACGGGCTGTTACCCGAGTTTGCACATTGCATCGTTGCAATTCGCTTGTATTGGCTCTCTACTTGGCTTGTGATATGGTAGTAGCTCGAGTTTACTATGCCGTTGTTTTTTATTAGTCTGGTTCACAAATGCATTTAACGCACCAAGTGTCCTTAAATATATTATTTTAATATCGTAACATCAGATCTAAGAAATCTTGTCACAATGTATACTAATATATAAAGCTGAAGAGTTTATTTGTTTGTTTGAACGCGCTAATCTCAGGAACTTCTGGTTCGATTTGAAAAATTATTTCAGTGTTAGATAGCTTATTTATCAAGGAAGGCTATAGGCTATCATCACGCTACGAGTAATAGAAGCGGAGCAGCAATGAAGAATGTTTCAAAATCGGGGGTATTTTTTCATACTTAAAGTTGGAGGGAGGGGAAATCCTATGTATAGTGATAAATGAAAGTACCGTGTTATCCCGAATTTAATGCGAGCGAAGCCGCGGGCAAAAGCTAGTGTCTAAATAAAACAGTATTGTATCTTTTCAATATGAAATATATTCGCTTATTATTACATATACATGAATATATGTATAAACGATAATACTAATAAAAGGTACCATGGAATTTTGGTGTATTTCTGTCGGTTTGATCCAAATTATAATCTCTAAATAGTACTACTCTAATAGCAGCCTTTAAATAAATAAATATCCACTGACATTCACATGGCGCCATTTAGCCCAATTGAAGCGTGAAGCTTGAAGCATACATATTTAACAACGGATAAAAATAAATATAAATATTTTTTGTAAATACATACATATTATACATAGAAACCACCCAGAGCAATACAAACAGACATGTTCATGCACACAATTGGGAATCGAACCCGGAACCCTTGTTGTAATAGCCGACGTCTTAACCACTACACCAAATGGGCCGTCCTCTGTACCTACAACATTTTCCATTTATTTGTTTTCTATGTGTACTTATCACATATACGTCAATCTAAGGCAATCAATTTTCAAGATGATAGAATTTTTCTCGGCTTACCTAGGTCACGTCCCTTCACGTGCACAAAAGATGTCCGAAAGGTCTATACCAAATGTTGCTCAATCCATATAACGTAGTCAAGCAACGTTACATCCGCTCGGGTTCACTATTCTATGGCTACAAGTCTCTAATTACGATCTCTATGGAGGCAATTACATGCCCAGTAGTATTTGATAGTTACTCCATAGTCTATGGGTCTAGGCGTCTCCTATACGTGTAGCTGACAAATCCTAGTGTTTACATTGATTAGCTAGTTGCTAGATCAAATGTATACAATAATGGAGTGCAAAATTTAAAGTATTGTACAGAGTGTACTCTGTCCAAATCGATTTCATTACAAAACAACTTTGAATCGATTTGATGCATCGACATATCTATGTATACCTACATAAACTAGGAGTGTACGAGCAGGAAGTTTTTTCGGGCTCGTAGATCTAAAAAGTATTGGTGGAAAACGTTGGTTATAAGGCAACGCTTCCCAAACCAGAAAATAACCAAATAATAAACCAAAACATTTCTTTTATTTTGTCTCTTTGCCCATCTGTCTGTTTGTTCCGGGTTATCTCTGAAACACCTGGTCTGATTTGGACGGGACATTTTTTGGAAGGCAGCTGATGGAATTACGAAAAACTACTTTCATTTTTGAAAAAACATTTTATTTTGGGTACATAAAGGAATGTTGTACCATGCAGCGCGCAGTTCACGTCGCTCGTGAATGTCGATAGATATTTATTATGATCTGGCCTTCGAAAAGAAAATATTTGTACATAAGATAATACAAACACGTATGACGTGATCGCCAACTGTAGTTGACAGGTTTAGTGACATCACCAAGTGACGTCGATGCACTCTGTGACTCATGGTCGGCAACCCACTACGTTATCAGTAGAACAGCTGATACAACGGAGAACACTTTTGTGCTAGTGATTTCCTGGTCCCTAATTCTACTAATATAACATTTTTAAAAGGAAGATAATATTTCGACACTTTAAAAATTAATAACTTAAGAAATTACTGGATATAAGAGACCTAACATCGGTTTCGGGTGACGGGCGCAGTGCGGCATTGACGGAGGATAATCACTGTCTATCTTGGTCTTACAATAACGATCCAATTCAAAATTAGAGGAATTGGAGCCCTGGTTATTTTTTATTTATTTATTTTATTTTTATTTTTCTTACATTACTTACATCTTACATCATTAGGAAACCTGCGCACGCCTGCGAAGAGATTCAAAGGTTGTGCGTGAAGTCGGCCAATCCGCACTGGGCCCGCGTGGACGACTAAGGCTTATACACCCTTTACGGGTAGGCTCGTGCCCCTCAGTGGGGATGCAATGAGCTGCTGATGAGGTAACACAGTTTAGGATACTTTTAATTGAAGTCTAGTTGTCTTCTAACGGGATTGGTTCACAAAGTCGGTAATCGGGTTAGGTAAGGTTGCTGGCAGAGGCTTCATGAACCAGCGAGGGACCGCTATATCTGGAGGCCAATATCCAGTTTTATACTGCGACAGGTCTAAGGATTCAGAAAGGTCTGTTAAAAATACCTACAAACAGCAAGCACTCATTGCACAGATTAAAAAGCCTTAAAACCATTAAAAAGTGTTGTTATTCAAATATTTTTTTCTAAACTTTTCTATTCCTATTTTTCTACAACACTTTTGTTCAGCGTACAATAAAAATGAATAATGTTTTTTTATGTTACGAAGTAAACAAGACGGTCAGGACGCCCACCTGATGGTAAATGATACGCCTGACCATGAGCGGCATTGAAGGTGATGGACAACTGACAGACAGATATTATTCTCCATCAATGCCGCACTGCGCCCGACACCCGAGACAACAGATGTTAGGTCTCTTATACCGGTAATTTCACTAGGTACAGTGCTCTCATCCCGAAACACAAAAGTGCAAAGCATTCTTATTTAACGGGACGATATCCAGCACTGCGGTGGTACCTACCTAGACGACTCAGTATCGAGTCTACCACCTTTTTTTACTATTTACGATATACAGAGGACATTTCCAACATTACGTTGTAAGGATAATCTAACGCTCATGCACTAAGTCTCGTGTTCGTTTCAAACCTGTTAAACCAGTAAACTCGTCTCTTCACAAGGATATACCTTACTATTCATTCATGTTTACGGCTGATGTTCAATCCTGACGTAAGACTCATTGGTTTTTGCACTCATTAACTTGTTTATATCCTTGTGAACTGGGGTAAACAGTACTTAACACCTTGCTAAGGTCCTGTTTGAAAAATAATTGATAAAGCATGATATTTATAGAGACGACGTCTGTTGAAATGTTCAGGAGACGTCTAACAATAGATTTTCTTTATTGCCTTAATTGGCTACAGTCGAGTGGATATAACCCATTGAATTAGGCACGGCAGCCACTTTTAAAGTAATCAGTATGTTGTCTTTACAGTTTTTATGACTCGGCTCTGTTGACAGATGCGAGCTAAATGTCTTCATATTTGTTGCTTTCTATACAACAAACTGGCCGAATTATGACACACTTTTGTTGTGAGCAAGACTCCGTATTTTTATACGTTCGTTGTTATAATTATATAATAAATTAATAGTGTAATTTTTGTTAAGTACAATCGATGATCTTGGATAAATTTTAAAAATTATTTTTGTAACTAATTACCTATTTTTATATATTAATTAATAAATCCCATTGTTCGAGTAAAACACTATTGTATATGTCAGCATGTTAGGTTATTTCCTATTCCCATACTATTTGTACTACAAGTATAGTCATGTTTTTCCTGTTATGTATGACATTTTAATATAAGTCCATTTCCCCACATGCCATTGAAAAAAGGATCCACCTGAGATATTGACATGGGAAAATGTAAAAAATAACATTAACGTCAAAGCTACTGTTATACATAAATAAATAAATATCCACTGACACACACACAGCGCCATCTAATCACAAATTAAGCCTGTAATATATACTAAACAACGGATAACTATACTTATATACTTTTTTTTGTAAAAACATACATATTATATATAGAAAACACCCAGACCAGTAAAAACAGGTGTTCATGCACACAAATGTTTGTACTGCCCGGGGACCGAACCCGAAACCCTTGGTGTCATAGCTGACATCTCAACCATTACACTATCGTCATAGTTAGGAAGTTGGCTAATACACAGTAGGTTTAAGGTTCGATCCCTGCATTATACAAATCACTGATCGTATTAGGGTTTTACCCCGACTAATACGAGTAATATTATAATATTTCTCAGTAAACACTAAGAAATATTTTATGGACGTATTTACCAGTTAAATGTTAACGATTTTGTTCCTCCATAGTTTAGTGCTCTTAGTACAAGTAGGTATGATCTTACTTTCCTAATACAATTATATTAATAGCTACCTATAATATAATCAATGATGTAATATAAAGTGAATATTTTCTTAATTGGATGACGAGGTAAGCGAGTCGGAACAGACAACTTTACAATGCCAAGAACTGCTTGAGATTGTAAAGTTGTCTGTTCCGCCTTCACTTCACCTGAAGGAAATTGATATATTTCACGACTCCTTGCCTAGCTTCAGACGGAAGTTGTTAGATTTATTTTCTGTCGGTGTTTAGGTTCAAAGTTATATGGACCATTCTGTCACCCTCGAGTAAATTACTAAATGCCTTGCTCGAGGTTGGTAAGTGATCCCAGTATTGTTAGTGTTTCTGATTAGTATTGTTATTTTCATTTTTAGTTTTTTATCTCATGTGTTGTTATTCTAATGTTTATCAACGTTGTGTACGCCTATAAAGGGTATATGTACCAGACCTTAACCTTTTAACTAATGTTGTCCAATGTTGTGTATATATACTGTTGGTGTACCTTTTTAAATAAATAAATAAATGTAAAAAGTATGGATGAGGGCTCATACTGTTTTTATACACAGTACGCTCTCTAATCAAATCTATCCATATAAATGTTTTTTTTATACGACTAAGTCGCAAACAAGCTACGGGCCGCCTGCAATACCAGAGGCACTGCATGCGCGTTGTCGACCATTTAAAAGATACCTATTTACTCGCCGTTTAAAGGACCCCATACAATATTCCCTTGGGAAAACCTCCACAGGGAGCTCATTCCACAATTGGAGTCTCTGTTTGTGTTATTGAAATAAAAATTGTTTTTTTCATGCATATTAATGTTTTTGGCAGGTAGCTGATATAATAAGGTAAGATTTAGGCTACTTATTTTTTTAAATTACTTTTTTTTGGAAAAATAAGATATGTTGAAAGAATTAGTTTAGCGATTCAAAGGGGTAACGCTGCCAGTATCTTCGGAACTTTACCTAAGGGGAGTTCTTTTAATTATATTATTTAGTAATAGTATTTTATTTTTAAGGTTTTTAGTTTGTTGTTATATAATAGTGATTTACAACATTACATTATTCGGTAACTAAAATATATTACACCCTAAACACTTAAAAATTAAAATTAAAATTAAAACTAAAAAATATAATTAAAAGAAGTCCCTTTCGGCAAAGTTCCGAAAATACTGGCAGCGTTACCCCTTTGGATTGCCAACTTTTATTTTGACCAAGTAGCTGCCAGATCTTCGGTCACCTGTGACGTCGACTAACCTTTTGGAATAATCTCATTGAAAAGCCTCAAAGCACTAGGACCCACGGACAAGGGTCTCGACACCGAACGGAACAAAATCATATTCGGTGCCAGACCCCTGTATTTGCATGCTTTGGCTTTTTTCGGCCGCTTCACAAGCCGCACCAGCTCTGTGATTGTACATGTAGATGGGAAGGGGCCAGCGTGTCTGCACAAGTTGCATCCCATACTAGCACCGGCCATCTCCATGAATGAACTCATGCATCCGCCTTTTGCCATCGTCGCTGCAATACCAGTCGGCGTCAAGTAGACTTGGCACGTTGACGTGCAGAGACCGGCATATGACATTCGTTAATGCGGCATGTCTCGAGAAGCGACCTGCATTTTTTGGCAAGACAGACGTGATGTCCCAGCTGGTCGACATCACTGCCGCAGGGACATATATAGTGGAGCGCAGACCGGAACCCCCAGCCGCAGACAGGTTGCGATTCGCAGCGTGGTCAGGCTCAAGAAAAGTTCCTGTTTTTGACGAAGGGTGCGCGTGAAGCCAGTAGCCGGCTTCAGGAGCAATAAAGCCAAAGCTTGGCACGCGCCGAACCGTACTACAGCTTAAAAGATTTTCATAATTTTTATTTGCAGAAAATGCTTGTCCCAGCTCCACTGTGAGTTTGGTGATTCTGAAAATTTTGGCCTCGGCATGCAATTATGAAAGCGTTTCTAGCTTCATCCATGCCAGCAATCTCAAAGTTTGAGGCGATGCCCTTAAAATTTTACTTATGAGACTAGTGAACTGTGGACAGAAGAAAGAAAAGCTGTAAAGCGATACTGGAAATTTTGCGAATTCCCTAAACCCCAAAACGGATGGGTAGGGATGCTTGGTCCAAGATTGCTCGTTAAGCTGCATATTTAAGAACAGATTCTAAGCTCATTTTGATTAGATCGTCTATTTGTGTCGAGAGAAACTGGGTGTTTCCAAAAGGAGCAGCAACGTAGCACATACGTAAATTCTCGGAACAAAAAGACAGAATTTTAAGATGCAAAGTGCATAATTGGACTTATTCAGAGACGGTCAGCAGTATTTTGAAATTTAGAAATTGAATTGTTCAAGTATTCAAAATAGATTCATCAAAAATTGGAGACCTAATAGATTAAAGCGAATTTCTGTTTACTATTTAATATTTGGAGCCAAAATGTTAATTTTTGTTGACATCATTTAAATTTAAGTTCAAGTTATTTAAAAACAGTTCGCCATTTGCTGAATTGGCTCCAAACAATGCTCTCAAATTTATTTTTGATTAATACAAAGGTTCCGAAAACTGTTATCATATACCTCCCAGGATTCGTCATCATACCACCGTTGAATTTGAATTTAAATTTATTAGATTCCGGATTTATAGCCAAACTAAAAATTGCAGGCCCAAGGGGATCACCCTGTTGACAACCTACTTCCGAGGATAATACATTGGAACGATATAATAATTTTGTTGGTCAGCGTAACTGAGAAGAGAGAAATTGTAAATTTCCGGAATATGTTTTTTTTTCAGTCAGCAGGGTACCCCTATTTACCGAATTGAAGGCATTTTTAACATCAATTTTGAGCAACACATCAGCGCTGTCCGTAAGTCAGGGAAAGAGCGTAAGGCATGGACGCTGCCTCACACCTCCTTTTATACCAAATCCTAACTGTACGGGTCAAATCTCAGAAATTACATTTTGGGTAAAATATGTCTTGAACTTTGACGTCATGACCGAGAACTGAGGTAATAGGAAGAACTCTTTACCAAAAAGCCAGGCGATGCGAAACCAACCAAGATCTTTTGAGGTAATTATTCGACTTCATGACAGACGGTTTACGGACTTATTTTTTCCCTAGAGATTTCAAATGATTTTCCGCAACATTTTAGAAATATGTATAGTAATAAAATGACTTAGCCTCGTAGGTATTGAAAATAAAACTATGTCTAATTACAATATCTTTGGCTTAAGTAATTCTTAATAACTTTAATACCTACTCAATTAATAGATACTAATTAGTATATACTCAAGATATTATTAATGATTATGAGAAAAAGATCTTTCTAAATATCTTAGTCAAGACGTTACGTCTTAAAAAGATTAACCTGGCGTAGACTTCGACAAGTAATCTTTTTAAGGTAACTCATAGATTAGCTCTTTTATTTCCAAAATATAAAGGAACGACGTTTGTCATTTAGGTGTCCTTGGCCGGTTTATATCAATCGCGTACAGCTAGCGTGAGTCGATTCGATTCGTTTGCCACTGTCCAAGCTCAAGAAGTTTTGGTAATGGACGATCATAGTATTTATTTACTCATTTGGCGTCAGATCTTGTGTTACGTTTTATGCAAGGATAATAAACAATGTAATTTTATTTTCAATGATTCATCAAATAGTTAACTTCTATACCTATAGGTACATTGAATTTGGTAGATAAAAATTAAATGTTGTCTTGACGGTAAATCGACAAATAACCTCCAGTACTAGAAAATGTTCTGCGATTCGTTAAATAACTCTGAAATGTTTTTGTTATAATTTTGTTTGTTTATTAATCCGGATGCCTCAAACATTCATATATTCTTTGTCTGGATCAATGGAATCTTTATAAGATGCCTTTTTTCGCTAACTGGATTAAAAAACTGCGATAAGTCAGTACCTCGAACCACAACTCAGAAAGATTTATTAATAAAATTCTGTAACGGTATGATGCATGGCAGATAAAAACGTTAGTTTATGAATCATCGGTGACGAATGGATTTGCAAAACGCTGGTTTATGGTAACAGGATGGCGCTACCCAGATTCTTTGAAATTTCGGATTTGGTTTTTTAAATGACGCGGCGTGTGTGATTTAACAAATTCAGCTATCAGTGGTGATTTGTTCTGTGAACTGTCTTTTATGGCCTCTCCATTAATTTCTTTCATTTCTTTTGTTCGTTCTTTTGGTTGATTATTACATTTTTTTACTGGTAGGTAATAGAAACAACTGGTGATATTATCGATCTTTCCCGACACCTTAAAATGTTGATGTGCCACATAATTAAATAAAATGGAAGATGATAACAGTTAGTAGTTGTTGTATATAAATGTATTGCAGATAAATAAGAAGGAAAACACCATTCAGTATATATTGTAATACATACATATATTACAGTCAACAGATGAAAATATGTTAAACAAAATGTATAATCAAAAAATAAAAAGAAACAAAAGACCCGTCTGCTAAAATTACCCACTGTAAAAGGAAAAACTAGCTCTATCATAATATACACTGTACCATATTTCAGTTAATGGTATTTCAGGCGGGGAATAAACGTAATTAATTACAAATTATCACAATTACTATTTAGGTACATTTATATAGTTTTTATAAGTCTCCAAAAGGTTTTTAGGATTTGTTTGATGCCCGCCTACAATAACATGAAAGTATAAAGGGTGTTTGGCGAATGGACCGACAGGATTTTTTGGGGGGTTGGGAGAGGAGAACTTACGCTATTTTTCCCGGTAGATGCAATGTCTTAAGTTTCACGGTAGTTGAGATATGACTTTTTATTATTTTCTTCAATTACCCAAATTCATGCCTTTAAATTGATCATAACTTTATAATTGTTGTTGCAATACCGCAAGGTGACTTGTCCTTATATTCTGTAATGTATTCTTTACAATAAATGTTTTCTTGATATGATTCATATCAGGAAAAAAATTAAGACCTTTCAAACTCCGAATGCTTCAAAAACTGAAACAAAACTTAAGATATTGCGTTTAACGGGGAAAAGTTGCGTAAGACCAACCCCCCTCCCCCCAAAAAAACCTCTCGGTCCATGCGCCAAACACCCTGCATAATATTTGCACTCTGTGGTAGAGCTTGTTTATCCCTTTTTAGTGGGTATTTTTAGCAGTCGGGTATTTTGTTAATTTGATATAAACAGGTAATATTTCGCAAAAAAGGAACGAGTACCTACTGCCTTTATTGGATCAGAAAACAAACAGCTTCACTAGGCTCCTAAGTAAAACATTATAATTAATTCCTCAGATGCTTTGTTTTGTTTCATGATTATTTTACAATTCAATTGATTTTCTACAACTCGTTGCCATTGTAAGCAATTGTTTAGGTCAATAACTGAGGCGTATTTACCTACCGCCTCTAACTATAATCACTGAAGTTAAAATTACTTTCGTTTCTCTATTTCTCAGGACTTTATTGACTGTTCTTGGAAGTCATTGTTGTAAAGTTGGATATACTCAATAAACTGTTATTCAATTGCCAGTGTATTTCAGATCTATAAATTATCAACCTTTTAGAATCAACTTTGTTTATGTCATCCTGCCTATGTGTTTAAGCTATGGGTATTACCTAAAACATTTTATAATTGAACTGTAAAATTAGGATTTTGCTCGGATTCAAAAATAAATCGGAATCGCATATCACCTACCATTTTTAATTACATTTCAATACCTTAAACATTCATTTCAATAGCCTTTATATCCAATTCTTTAAGTTATGGACACTGTTAGTGTTACCGATAAAGATATTTAAAGTTTATGAAATAAATCGTTCTGACATATCGTAAAAATAACTCAGCTTATCTAAGATCAAGCATCCATTTCCTTATTTTATCAAGGGTACCTCTGGATTCTTGTAGTTTATAAATATTTGGGTATCGTCTGAGTCTTTATGGAGAGTTTCTTTCGTTTTTACTAGAAGATTATGTTTTCGATCGGTCTTCCAACACTACATAGTTTATAAATATTTGGGTATCGTCTGATACTCTGTGGAGTGTTACTTTCGTTTAACTTAGAAGATATTTTTTCCTTCTGGCTTCCATAGTAAGACACGTGCAGCATATCTTTAACTTGCACACATATAGTCCAAGCGATTGGTTCCATCCGCACACCGCTTTCAGCGTCCGCAATTTCCCAGTGGAGATTTATTAGTACACCAATTCCGTATTCCATTCCAAGATGCAAGATAAAAAGTCCGAAGTTCTGGCACGCCACCAAGACTGACTATACATACAGCATCGTAACACGGAACCAAATGGTGATGATTCCAACTGTATAAACCTTATTTGGAACATGTCAACCTTATTTCGTATGATCCCTCCTTCTTCCCACCCCGTGCCAAAGGGCACGCAAACGCAAAGTCAAAAATGTCTAGCATTATTCTTAAACTATTTAATGTACTGATCGTTTATACAAATATTAATTTCGCCGATGATATTTTCTACAATAGGCATGATGACTGGTATGAAATCGTAAGAACTATTTCATATTATTACAAATCTGGGTTAAATATAACGATGTGCTTACTCTCAGCTCGAAAACTCTTTTTTTATGAATTTTATTAGTCTTCAAAGTTAGATGGGCAAGTCATTTTTAAAGTACATAAATTGTCAAAAATTTATTAACAAAATAACACATACAATTTAAAGCAACTTTTGCTATGAAACCGTTTTAGTAAACGCAACATTTAATATAGTTGTAGTACAAAATTCACAAACTATGCGTACAAATTACTGATGCGTGACGTCATAACTAGGTAGCCATTTGTATGAAGCGTTTTTGGGAAAGTCCATTAATGTGTTTTNTTTAGTTTGTTGTTATATAATAGTGATTTTATATTTAAATCTATATTTACTTTGTTTATTACCCAACCCATTTAAAACAGTAATGTTGTACCTCGTGCGTGACGCGCTGCGTGTGCTTGCGCGCCTTACCAAGCAATATGAATGGTTAGCTGACACCCTGGATAAACACATAGGCTGTGTTTTACTACGGGAGAACATCTTATACCGCAGGTCACACCGCGGTTCACAGCTAGTTTTTGTAAGGACTAAAATAATTATCTAACCAATAACGTGAGACTATGCGACGTCATGACCCGAGAACTGAGGTAATAGGAAAGAACTCTTTACCAAAAAGCCAGGCGATGCGAAACCAACAACAAAGATCATTTGAGGTAATTATTCGACTTCATGACAGACGGTTTACGGACTTATTTTTTCCCTAGAGATTTCAAATGGATTTTCCGCAACATTTTAGAAATATGTATAGTAATAAAATGACTTAGCCTCGTAGGTATTGAAATAAAACTATGTCTAATTAACAATATCTTTGGCTTAAGTAATTCTTAATAACTTTATTACCTACTCAATTAATAGATACTAATTAGTATATACTCAAAGATATTATTAAATGATTATGAGAAAAAAGATCTTTCTAAATATTCTTAGTCAAGACGTTACGTCTTAAAAGATTAACTTGTCGTAGACTTCGACAAGTTAATCTTTTTAAGGTAACTCATAAGATTAGCTCTTTTATTATTCCAAAATATAAAGGAACGACGTTTGTCATTTAGGTGTCCTTTGGCCGGTTTATATCAATCGCGTACAGCTAGCGAGAGTCGATTCGATTCGTTTGCCACTTGTCTAAGCTCAAGAAGTTTTGGTAATGGACGATCATAGTATTTATTTACTCATTTGGCGTCAGATCTTGTGTTACGTTTTATGCAAGGATAATAACACAATGTAATTTTATTTTAAATGATTCATCAAATAGTTAACTTCTATACCTATAGGTACATTGAATTTGGTAGATAATAAATTAAATGTTGTCTTGACGGTAAATCGACAAATAACCTAACCCAGTACCTTGTTTTTGTTAATCAATTTTTGTTTTGTTTATTAATCTGGATAGCCTCAAACATTCATATGATTCTTTGTCTGGATCAATGGAATCTTTTATATAGATGCCTTTTTTCGCTAACTGGATTAAAAAACTGCGATAAGTCAGTACCTCGAACCACAACTCAGAAAGATTTATTAATAAAATTCTGTAACGGTATGATGCATGGCAGATAAAAACGTTAGTTTATGAATCATCGGTGACGAATGGATTTGCAAAACGCTGGTTTATGGTAACAGGATGGCGCTACCCAGATTCTTTGAAATTTCGGATTTGGTTTTTTAAATGACGCGGCGTGTGTGCATATAACAAATTCAAGCTATCAGTGGTGATTTGTTCTGTGAACTGTCTTTTTATGGCCCTCCATTAATTTCTTTCATTTCTTTTGTTCGTTCTTTTGGTTGATTATTACATTTTTTTACTGGTAGGTAATAGAAACAACTGGTGATATTATCGATCTTTCCCGACACAACTACTAACATCAACTTTACTTCCACTTTATGTCAAGTAAAGAGAGCTACAACTATGCCTGTGTTCTGATATTGGACGATACTCGTGATAACGAGTGATGTGGAGTGTTGGGTGTAGTATGTCGTGTTAAAATATTATTAAAAACTAGTACTCTCCTGGTTTTCACCGTTGAATCCTTCAATTTCGTTAAGTTGAAGTAGCCAAACCGTTGACTTTTGAATTTCAGATTGAAGATTTTTCAGTTTTCGTACGAAGTTGTTGAAAACACTTTCACAGGTTATTTAACACTCAAGTATTTGAATTAACTTGGTTTCTACATTAATTATACTAGTTAAACATTTATTTTAAATTAAATTACGGAGCTAATAAATTTGACAGCTGTCTTAGGCAAGTGTTGCCAGCAAAAATTCATTCCATTAAATAAAATGGAAGATGATAACAGTCAGTAGTTGTATATAAATGTATTGCAGATAAATAAGAAGGAAAACACCATTCAGTATATATTGTAATACATACATATATTACAGTCAACAGATGAAAATATGTTAAACAAAATGTATAATCAAAAAATAAAAAGAAACAAAAGACCCGTCTGCTAAAATTACCCACTGTAAAAGGAAAAACTAGCTCTATCATAATATACACTGTACCATATTTCAGTTAATGGTATTTCAGGCGGGGAATAAACGTAATTAATTACAAATTATCACAATTACTATTTAGGTACATTTATATAGTATTTATAAGTCTCCAAAAGGTATTTAGGATTTGTTTGATGCCCGCCTACAATAACATGAAAGTATATAGGGTGTTTGGCGAATGGACCGACAGGATTTTTTGGGGGGTTGGGAGAGGAGAACTTACGCTATTTTTCCCGGTAGATGCAATGTCTTAAGTTTCACGGTAGTTGAGATATGACTTTTTATTATTTTCTTCAATTACCCAAATTCATACCTTTAAATTGATCATAACTTTATAATTGTTGTTGCAATACCGCAAGGTGACTTGTCCTTATATTCTGTAATGTATTCTTTACAATAAATGTTTTCTTGATATGATTCATATCAGGAAAAAAATTAAGACCTTTCAAACTCCGAATGCTTCAAAAACTGAAACAAAACTTAAGATATTGCGTTTAACGGGGAAAAGTTGCGTAAGACCAACCCCCCTCCCCCCAAAAAAACCTCTCGGTCCATGCGCCAAACACCCTGCATAATATTTGCACTCTGTGGTAGAGCTTGTTTATCCCTTTTTAGTGGGTATTTTTAGCAGTCGGGTATTTTGTTAATTTTATATAAACAGGTAATATTTCGCAAAAAAGGAACGAGTACCTACTGCCTTTATTGGATCAGAAAACAAACAGCTTCACTAGGCTCCTAAGTAAAACATTATAATTAATTCCTCAGATGCTTTGTTTTGTTTCATGATTATTTTACAATTCAATTGATTTTCTACAACTCGTTGCCATTGTAAGCAATTGTTTAGGTCAATAACTAAGGCGTATTTACCTACCGCCTCTAACTAGAATCACTAAGTTAAAAATACTTTCGTTTCTCTATTTCTCAGGACTTTATTGGCTGTTCTTGGAAGTCATTGTCCAACCATCCAACTTTACAGGATATACTCAATAAACTGTGTTATTCAATTGCCAGTGTATTTCAGATCTATAAATTATTAACCTTTTAGAATCAACTTTGTTTATGTCATCCTGCCTATGTGTTTAAGCTATGGGTATTACCTAAAACATTTTATAATTGAACTGCAAAATTGGGATTTTGCTCGGATTCAAAAATAAATCGGAAACGCATATCACCTACCATTTTAATTACATTTCAATACCTTAAACATTCATTTCAATAGCCTTTATATCCAATTCTTTAAGTTATGGACACTGTTAGTGTTACCGATAAAGATATTTAAAGTTTATGAAATAAATCGTTCTGACATATCGTAAAAATAACTCAGCTTATCTAAGATCAAGCATCCATTTCCTTATTTTATCAAGGGTACCTCTGGATTCATGTAGTTTATAAATATTTGGGTATCGTCTGAGTCTTTATGGAGAGTTTCTTTCGTTTTTACTAGAAGATTATGTTTTCAATCGGTCTTCCAACACTACATAGTTTATAAATATTTGGGTATCGTCTGATACTCTGTGGAGTGTTACTTTCGTTTAACTTAGAAGATATTTTTTCCTTCTGGCTTCCATAGTAAGACACGTGCAGCATATCTTTAACTTGCACACATATAGTCCAAGCGATTGGTTCCATCCGCACACCGCTTTCAGCGTCCGCAATTTCCCAGTGGAGATTTATTAGTACACCAATTCCGTATTCCATTCCAAGATGCAAGATAAAAAGTCCGAAGTTCTGGCACGCCACCAAGACTGACTATACATACAGCATCGTAACACGGAACCAAATGGTGATGATTCCAACTGTATAAACCTTATTTGGAACATGTCAACCTTATTTCGTATGATCCCTGCTTCTTCCCACCCCGTGCCAAAGGGCACGCAAACGCAAAGTCAAAAATGTCTAGCATTATTCTTAAACTATTTAATGTACTGATCGTTTATACAAATATTAATTTCGCCGATGATATTTTCTACAATAGGCATGATGACTGAATATTTAAATCGTGAGAACTATTTCATATTATTACAAATCTGGGTTAAATATAACGATGTGCTTACTCTCAGCTCGAAAACTCTTTTTTTATGAATTCTATTAGTCTTCAAAGTTAGATGAGCAAGTTCATTTTTAAAGTACATTAATTGTCAAAAATTTATTAACAAAAGGATAACACATACAATTTAAAGCAACTTTTGCTATGAAACCGTTTTAGTAAACGCAACATTTAATATAGTTGTAGTACAAAATTCACAAACTATGCGTACAAATTACTGATGCGTGACGTCATAACTAGGTAGCCATTTGTATGAAGCGTTTTTGGGAAAGTCCATTAATGTGTTTTTAGAATTGGAAAATTACAAACTAAGAAAATTACAAAGAAAGTAGTGAAGCCTTTATTACAAACTGCCACGACAAGCACAGCTCACATGGCAGAATATTTGCAAATTGAAGTTGAAAGAATTTAAATGTTATGATAGTTAATATACTTAAAAAGACTATTTTAAAGTATGTATAGGTTACAATAATTAAGTGTGCAAGTAAGAGCAAAAATAACAAAATTATGACTACCTTTTAAGAATATTTATCACAGTTCTTTTGAACGTTGTGAAATTAGGATTAATATCCAGATCTGAATTCTGATCTAAAGTTACATACAAGCTCATTTCAATATATTCAAAAAATATTCTTGCGAAAAAAATATATTCGTAGTTTAGGAGGATGAACGGCTGAACGGATTTTTATAAAATTTTAATATGGTGATAGATGGTATCCTGGTATATTAAAATAGGCTACTTGTCTAAAATGGGAGGTGGAAATTTGTAAGAAGTATTCAGCAATTTTTAAGGTAGGATCTGATCTGTTTTCGTAACCATAAAAGTGGAACCGTGTTACCCTGAATTTGACGCGAGCGAAGCCGCGGGCAAAAGCTGGTAAATAATACAGAGAAAAGAATATATATTTAATAACATCGATCTCGACGCCTACGTAGTAATATACTGAAATTAGACACCGAACTAATTGGATGTTAATTGTAACACCCAACCGACTAAGTGTTCACATAACTCGACTGATATTACACACCGTACATCTGGTACCGAAATGTGGACTATTATTTATGTAATGAATACCAGAACATGCTCCGTTTGTCTTATAAATAGGTCCCCTAAATCTACAATTAATTGTGGGCGTATACCTACTCGTTAAATCCGATTTCAATCAACACTCGAATTTAAAGACTTACGATGCCCTTAAGCGTCGGTAGCTCATTGGTGTGGACTGTTGCCTTCAGATTTAGAGGGTGCAGATTCAAATCCCGCCACGTACTAATGAAGTTTCGAAATTAAATGTACGTTTATCCGACGCTCTTACGGTGAAGGAAAACATCGCGAGAATACCTGCGAAGTGATTCAAAGAATGTGCGAGAAGTCGGCCATTCCCCCATTTGCCCGCGTGGATACGATGGGTGAATAACTAAGGCCTCTTTACTGGTAGAATCATCTTTCTTTTAAAACAATCACGGGGGTTACCGCCATCTCTTAAAACAGTGTTACAATAATATTACTTCGTCTTTTCTGGTACAAAAATGCTGACGTATCATTATAACAATACTGTTTTAAGGGGGGTGGTGACCCCCCAAGTGGATTCATCCTGCAATAATTTAACCATAGATTTAGAATTAGCGCGATAAGCTATCTATGGATATAACCTTACAAATTGAGATTAATCTCTCGAAATGACTTAAACTGTGTAGTCTACCCGTAGGATTGGAACCCCCCACCCCCCGACAAATGACCATCAACGCTCAAATCATTTCCTATTAATAAACAATAATATATGAAAATATTAGTCTATATTTGGATTCAAATATTGCCTTCATGACCGACCCACATCTTCGCTGTGCCTACGTAGGTGGATCACATGAAGGGTAACAAAAATACGACCAAAATTACGACTACATAACATACGAAAATAGCTATTTTCTTTCCTAAAAATGAGCCTGCCAATCGCAATGCCGAAGAAGTATCGTACAATGATATTTTGTATAAATAAAGGTAGTTACGCCACCTGTGCCTGAAAAACGAACCGCCAAAGAGAATACAGTTGTAGATGAATGTACGGTCATTAAATAACTGTGTATGTGTGCTGTCGCTGCATTCGGAACACTTTTTAGGTTGTTTTGTGAGCATATCTCGAATCTATACTTTTCACATCAATGGTATCGTAGGCATCTAGAAGAAATAGACTACGAATTCAGAAAGAGGCGAGCAATTTATTTGTCGCTCACCCTTTTGTCATGGTGATGAGCGAGCACTCATTCCATGGACACTGTGGACACAATTGACTCGAATAGAATTTAAATATTTGAAATTTACACCGTTGCGGGATCACAACGAAAGAGGAATAAATACCGAACGCGTTATCGTCGCGTATTTCGCGCGAACAACAAACCAAACAAGAGATAATCGTGCCGCTCCATTGGGCCCAAAACAAATAGGCAGGTAACACGCGCAACGCCCTATGTATCAGCGAAACACGCTAATGTCTCGTAAAATTAAATTATTGCTAAAGTTGCAATGTCTTATTAGGCAAAACACTGACCTGGGAGGCAAAGTTTGTAGCGAGGCCAGTGTTGCCACCTGATTTTTAGAAAAAGAGCTTTTTGGGACGTCAAAAAGGGATAGATTGAGCGTCAAAAGATTTTCTGTCCTAAAAATACTGAAATAATCATGTCATCAAGCCGTTTTTTTTAGCTAGTCTAAAAAAAAGGCCATCATGACCGATGAAATAGCAAAAAAGTACTTGTTTCCATGTCGAAAACTTCATATTTGCTAATATTTTCAAGACAGTGAAAAAGAGCTAGATTGCTCTTTTCGGGCTAAATCGTTAAAAAAGGAGTTCACCTATACTAAAAAGTGCTAGATCTAGCTACAAAAGGGCTAAGGTGGCAACACTGACGGTGCCCCTCCGCGATGGAAAACGACAGATTAGGAGTTTCCCGCTATCGATGCGTGGCCTTCGGGCCTTTTTGTTTGTAGGGCGTCACAATTTGTACTTAGCATCCATCCATCGTCATTACGAAGTTTAGAACTTTCCAGTTACGCGTATCGTGCCTATTGGAGCGTAAAATTTTATCAACCATGTAAACTTAACAAGCAAGGTTAATACGCAAAACAATGGTTTCAATACCTACTAGAGAATAGGTAATTACTTAAATATAAACTAGGTCATTTTAAGTTTCAACAAATGGTTTTAGTTATTACGAAGTCGCCTTCCTACCGGGAGGACTGAGGTTCAAATCCCGACACGTACCAATGTGTTTTCGAATTTTCGAAAATATACGTATCTACGTTATCCGACGCTCTTACGGTGAAGGAAAACATCGTGAGAAAACCTTCATGCACGCCTGCGAAGAGATTCGAAGGTTGTGTGTGAAGTCGTCCAATCCGCACTGGGCTCGCGTGGATAACTAGGGCCTAATCACCCTATACGGGTAGGCTCGTGCCCCTCGGTGGGGATGTTTAATGAGGTGATAATGAAACGGTTTTAGTAGACGCCTTCTTTGTTAGGTACGTCATATGTTATATTATCTGTACCACAAATATTTTGAAAACTTGTACTTGTAAACTACTTAAAAGTATAATATATATTTTTGTGCAAATACATACATTTACGTATATACATATAAAACAATTAGACCTGTACAAACAGACATGTTCATGCACACAAATGTTTCTACTGCCCGGGGATCGAACCCGGAACCTTTGGTGTAATATCCGACGTCTCAACCATCACACTAGATGGGTCGGCCATAAGAAGTGTCAGAAATTATTTTATGTCGGTTTTCATCAACACGAAATTGCAGATCAAATTTAGTCTTAGAGGGCAAGGGTGTATCGTTCACGCTGGCGAGATAATTTATTTACCCCACTGACGAGAGGAAGTGATATTTAACGGTCCGTTGGGTAACTTGTTAAATATTGTGATAAAAGACTCTTGACCATGATATAAACGCATAGCCAAAATCGAATCGAAAAAGTTCCACATACCTAGAATGGTCTTGCTCAAAGTTTGGACTTATAAAGAAATGTTTGCTAATTATGACAATCCATAGTTGGGCATAAGTTTCTCACAATCCACGCCTGAATATCCCATTTCTCTGCCATCCCCAGCCTTTGCATCGCCGAGTTCGCACCAAAAGTCGACCTACGCTTCCAAGATGCAGTCTTCACTCCCAAAAGTGCTCCAACGGACATCAAACCCGTGACACACGTGCACGCCCACTGCCAGTCCAACATGCTGATCTGGAAGCGTTTTGTAGATAAGTTTGGTTATGCCACCAAAAACATTTCATGTGAAATGTTGGCATTTCGAACACACCATGTTTGCCCTGTGAAAAAAATATAAAAAATCGTGTAGAGCCAAGCTTCTGAATCTACACGGCCTTACTCTACCGAAATTCTACCTGTCAGTAAATATGTGCTTCGCCGTTTCGCTATCGTGAAGGTGGTGCGAAATATGGCAATGGCAGTACCGTCAGAAAAAAATGGTTACCTTTATTCGTTAATTTTGTACTTTAATCTGACATGGACTAATTTAACTTTGGCTTATTTCCTTCGATGCAGTTAATTTTGTATTACCAATAAACGTTGTAGTTCATTGGATTCAATGTCAAGGATGACGCACGCGTAACTAGCAAGGACATGCCTAAATCATATCCATATTTTCAGATCCAAATATATTTCTGGAAAGTCTCCGAAAATGATTGTAATAGAACGCGCTTTGGAATATCGATGATTTTTGTATATTATTCGTGGCCAGGGACACCAATCGGGGCCAGATAAGGGCTAAGGACTACTTCAGCTGCAGCCCAGGGCCCCGAGGTTACTAGCAGCCTTGCTGAAAACAATGGACGATTCGGTTTCTTTCTCATTCAAAGGTTGCCGGGGGAGTGATTGCTACCACAGCAATAAGGTCGCCTTTTGAACAATTAACCCTTGCGTTGGTTTAAGTAATATTTATGTTTATTTGTGCAATAAAGAATTTATAGCAATAATATATCAATAAACAGTTTTTTGGCATGAGTTTCAGCCCAGGGCCCCACAAATTCACGATCCAGGCCTGCTACCTATAGTTAAAAATGAATTCCTGGTTTTCCCCTTATAATTAGGCAAATACCATAATCATAATAAGATAAAACCTTTAGAGAAATTATTCGTAAACCACGATGAATGTGTAATGGTGATCATCCCACGGTCAGTGACTCCCCGCTAGTTCTCCGAAATGAATCCGATAAAAAATACAATGGCTGGCAACTCTACACTCAATACCCATTGAAATATTTCCCCGATAAAGAAGTGCGAAGCACAATTCCCAAACCGGAAAATAACTACAACTTGTTAGGTATTGCTCGATGAATGGGTATCCCGCTGCTTCAAATACAGTTATCATAAGAAAGTAGTGGCAGTTTTCCCCAAACTTTTGTTGTTGGATGCGTCAAACGCTTCATCGATAACGGAGAAAAATATATAAAGTAGGTCGATAATAATAATTAGTGAAAACCCAAAGGTCGCAAGCCGGCCAATGAATAAAACCCAATGAATTACCTACCTAAGAGTCGAACACTGACGAATTTTTCAGTTCAAAGGGCATATATAATGTAGTTTTTAAAACCCAAGACCAAAAAAAATTATAATTTTTAAATATAGGTAAATCAGTTGTTGATATGATTAACAATAATAATTATACCTATGGACGTATAACGTTATACGTCCATGGTAATATTTTACAAAACTATAGAAGAGCCTCAGTGGAAATGGTTAACGAAACCGATTATTGTGCCAATTATACGTGACCATGTTTTCTTCTTTTTAGGGTTCCGTAGCCAAATGGCAAAAAACGGAACCCTTATAGATTCGTCAAGTCTGTCTGTCCGTACGTATGTCACACCCTTTTTTCTCCGAAACTATAAACACTACACTATTCAAACTTTTAAGTATATGTATTCTGTTAACCGCTATTAGGTTTTGACAAGAAACTTGAAAAAATAATAACATATTTTAGGGTTCCCCATACATTGAACTGAAACTCAAAAAATTTTTTTTCATCAGTGTGGAGTATCAATGTGTAGGACTTCAAAATAGATATCGAGGTTTCTAATATCATTTTTTTATAAATTGAATAGTTTGCGCGAGAGACACTTCCAAAGTTGAAAAAATTGTGTCAAAAATAAAATGAAAAAAAAAATATGATGTACATTACCATGAAATCTAACAGGCCAAACCACTGAAGCGCTTTTATTCAAAGCATCAAAACTCAGTTTTTTAGTTTAGTATTTAAATCGTTTTTTATTATATTTTTGTATATTTCTTGACGTTCATAAGTGCTTTTTGTAAGCCTAATTTGAAATAAATGTTTTTGACTTTGACTCGGCCAAGTCACACAACATCAACCATAATAATTAATTAATTGCAGTAAGGAACCTTAGACTTGGCACGTCTTTGTCTTGATTTCATTACTTTTTAGAGATAATCAAGCAGCTCCATCGAGACTTGGCTAGATTTTTTACAGAATGTTTTTGGTGGGATTTAAATATTACCAAACACTGCTCAAATTATCAGTCCCTTAGATTGTTTAACAAACTTCCGCTGGAACTGAAAAGTGTGGTCTATGACATTTCTTTTAAACATAAACTTAGGAGTTTTTTGCTAGAGGGGTGCTTCTACAGTATTGATGAATGTAATAATACTTTTTAATTTAATAATGGAATAATAATTATAATTACAATAAATACATTAAAATTATATGGATCAATTAAAATAATGTTTGTGTTTATGTACTGTCTAATTGAATTTATTGTATTGCATTGAATTGTTGTTGGGTATATATTTGTATTGTAATTTCAAACACAATGAACATTGTTATTGAATAAATAAATAAATAAATATATTACATATAATATATTGTATCCATGAACTCTCGTTTCTCTGAAAAATAAATCCACTGACATTCACACAGCGCTATCTACCCTCAAACTAAGCCCAAGCCTGTAATTTAGATACTTAACAACGGATTAACCGACCTAATTGCTTCTAAGTGTAAATTTGGTTTAATATTACAAATAATTACAGACTAAACTATTTATATAACAATATTATAAGACTGAATCATATGTTTATGCACACAAATGTTTGTACTGCCCGGGTATCTAACCCGGAACCCATGGCGTAATAGCCGACGTCTCAACCATTACACCAGATAGGTTGTCAAATGAAGAATTATTTATACATTGTTAGGCACACTGCAATGTGTTGACACATCGGCAATAAAAATATACAGGTAAAAACATAACTTTATTCTTAAAATTAGTCTTAACAGAAACCTATATCATACAATCTGCTTGAGAACACCCTGCCGTATCAACGTTTGACATTCTGATGTGGGCAGAAAATGTCTGCTATTCTTCTTCAATGTGATCACGTCTCCATCTTCAAGTTCTAGTTTACCATGGTCTGTGAGACAAAGCACTTCAATGTACAGCGACTTAGGCGGCTTCAGATTTTCTGTTAGATCTATCCCGCTATAGCCTATGTCCTGAAAAACAATATCAAAATCAGCTCATTATACGTCCCCACCGGGGGGCACGAGCCTACCTGTAAATGGTGTATAGGCCTTAGTCGTCCACGCGGGCCCAGTGCGGCTTGACCGACTTCCCGTACAACCTTTGAATGTCTGCAGGCGTGCGCAGGTTTCCCCACGATGTTTTCCTTCACCGTAAGAGCATTAGATAACGCACATATAATTTCGAAAATACTTTGGTACACGGCGGGATTTGAAACTGCGCCCTCCCAATCGAAAGGCAACAATGCACACCATTGAGCCACAAACACTCTAAATAAAATATAAATATTTTTATCTTAATCAATGTTAGAATTGTATATTCTAGAGCATTGTGATTATTATTGAACATTATATTTGGAAAAACATTAGGTGGAAAAACATATTTTGTATATTGTATTATTTTTCCACAACAAGGAGGGAAAGTAACAGATTTACATATGGGTAAAACTAGTGAGCTGGAATGTACTTTCCCCAGTACACTGAGGAAACCATACATTTATAACTGAGACTTTTTATTGGACTAATTAAGCTTAATGTATTGAAATTCATTTTATAACACAATAAAATAAATTGTACTGAATATTCGAAAAACAAAGTATGTATTTTCATTTTAATTTTAAAGGTCCTTAGTACTAGATAATTGTTTTTATTAGTTTTACTTTATTTTTGTTAGTTTGTTTCATTATTTAAATGTAACTGTCTGCTTTTAATTATAACATACTGTGTACACTATTTATAGATTGCTTTCTAGACAATTATCTAAAATGTTTTTGTATTTATGTTTTTTCCTGACAGTAATCTGTCTGTGTACCTTAGATAAATAAATAAACTTAACCTTCATTAGGATAATAGATATATTTATAGCAATCTATCTTGCTAGGCAACCTCAAACCTATTTTTATATGTCAATACCATTTTAGTATCTATCTTAACCTGTGAACCAAATTTACTTTGATATATAAATTATTTGGGTTACAATGTATATGTTTTCATATAGGTGTATAAAAAAGTTCTTATTTGTATGTATACAATTGATATTAATTATTACATACACCAGTTTACCCCAAATTTCATGTATTTTTATTCTCAATCAAAGCTGCCTTGAAATGTTTGCCATGTGCAATAATAAAGTTGTCCATCATACTTGCTTTTTGTTTTGTATTTTGATGTACCAAAAAGAATTTAATAATTTACTTTATTAGGTAAAATAAACATCAATAACAACATCTTTGTGGGTAACATTTGTAACGTTTAGCTATACTTATTTAGCAAATTTTAATGACTATATACCAACCTGCCCTAATGATCTCATATGCTAAGTTTGTAGAATATTTTGAAAACCATTCATATTCATCATCAGAGAGTAGTTCTCTCACATCAGGTGGAAGCACAGACCCAAACTCCCAGCGCAGGGTTTTAATTTTGTTCATGCGATCATATAAATAAGCCAGTAGGCAGCGCTTGTTGCGTTCCAGTGCTGAATGCCGTACCTGCACTGTGGTCCACAGAGACTTATTTTCTGTTGTTGCGTTACTAAAACAATTTATTCGTGAAAAGATCTAGAAATTCAAAGGAAACAGTGCAATCACAAACGCAAGAATTTAAATACTTACGCATCATTCATATTTAGTTTGAACAATAAATGCATTTCTTCTAAAATCTGGCGAATTTGGTCATCCTGGAATATATAAATTTGTTAAAAATGTTAGTAAAACATTTTGAAATAAATAAAACTACTCAATTAATACTAAAACTCACGTTAAAAGGATCAATGGTATCACGGTTTCTTTCGGCTTCTTTTAACAAGTCAATGACTTTGTCAGCAAACATGATTATATATTTGGAGTAGTCTTATTTTTAGTACATAACGATTTCGGAGTAAATAAAAAAATTCGAAAAGCTAAATCATAAACGCAAAACAAAAATATTGTGGCGTTCACACTTAATTATCGACATGACAGTGACACTGACAGATAGATTCATTTACATTCGACATTCGGATACACAATGTTGCGCACTGTCCGAATCGCACACGATGAAGTAATTTTTTGTGTATACAAATACTCCTGTTAATCCGCTCAGTAAGTTAAGTTACCTTCTTTACCTGTCTTTTCTGCAACACCATTAGCTTAGATTGAAGTCTCAGGGTAAGACGATCTTTTAAATTCGTTCGTTGCATAAAATATTTTAGACTGGCTGAGAGGCCGTATAGTCTAATGAAGCTGTGAAAGCTATCAAAAAGCTGTGGAAAACAATGTTACGGATAACAGTCACAAGTACTTTCTTAGCAATTGTAATAAAAAAACAGTTTTTTATACTCTTCCCGTAACTAACTATGGGTAATCCCTGAGCTTTGCAGCAAGGCTTTGTAGGCTGACTGATCGTCAGATCTGCCGTTCACTAGCTGAAATGCCGTTTACAGACGAGCATAATTATTCGATTTAGCAAGTGAGAGTACATGATTGTATTTTCAATAATAATAAACTAATCATATCCGACAGATCAAATACTATGTCGCTTTGACCACAAGCCTGTGACATATAAATTTTTCCCAGATATGGGAGGTTAATTAATTTCCATAAAAAAAAAAATCTTTATTTCCATTAAAACAAACATACACTAGTAGATGCAGCGACTCTGCACTGAGCAAGATTGCTTGGATTGCAACATTCAATCACAGATTTACTATTATCTAAGTTTTTTTATTATCAGAGTTCAATTAAATTTTAAACTTAAATAATCTACGCAAATTGCGCTTTTTAATTAAATTGCAATCTCGTAATTGAAAGTTCGGAACAGAAATATTGGTCAGTAATTTAGTATAATATCAGGGGAGTATCCGAACTTGCTACGTAAATGTGGCGGAAATAAATACCTACTAAATACCTACCTACTACTACTATCAATCTCTCATTTATTTGTTCGTCATCTTGGTTTTATTTTCATTACACACGAGTTTTAGCTGTGAAACGGTTGTTCATTCTTGAAACTTTACCTGAACACAATGATTAGGTGACATTCTTGTCGATAACATTTGTTTCGTTTTGTTTATATTGTAAATCAGTTCAGTGATACACATTCACAAAAATGAG
This sequence comes from Leucinodes orbonalis, assembly GCA_019425675.1. Classification (NCBI taxonomy): domain Eukaryota; kingdom Metazoa; phylum Arthropoda; class Insecta; order Lepidoptera; family Crambidae; genus Leucinodes; species Leucinodes orbonalis. The sequence goes on from PQWD01006098.1 coordinate 58,239, forward strand.
TGCGAATAAGGAGTTGGATACTAAAATTCCTGGACTTAAACACGGATTCTGGATTTTTGTCGGGACCAATCGATCGGTTAGATTCAGAAGATTTGGGCCCACCTACGGACAGTGGTTCAGTGAAATGTGATAAGCTAGGAAATCCTGATAGTGGTATAAGCTTGTGTGTGGAAAGTTTTTCAAATTTGGATTTGCACGAGACACCTACGGCAGACGATACTCGGAGTGATTCACTTGGAAAGGACCAGGAGATCACACCAAGACACGTTTTGTTTCGACAGGACGAAGATGGAGATACGTGAGTACTACATTGGTTTTAAGTCACCTTGAAGCGCGCCTCTCGTGTCAATTACGCTTGCGTTATAATTTACATGACCTGATGGTTCGGGGCCCAACTTTTGAATTCAAAAAAACCTTATTGATTCTTTGTTATTAGTAATTGCCATTCATATTTTCATAATTAACTTGAAACTCAGGAATCTCTAAGTAGTTTTAGCTTCAAAAATTTGGAAATACAAACAAACATTGTTGTCTATCACTTAAGAAGACTAAACAAAATCATACTACACCTGTTAAAACTGATCTTAGTCAATGCACACAGGAAACCACAATGTATTTAAGTATTGCTGTGAATTCAGAATCTAAGTGCAAAGTTCAAATCATCTGAACAAAAATTAAAAAAATACATTCAAGATAACGTAATTATATAAAAATGAGAGGGATGGCTTTTTTAAACCCTTGTGATAACAATAGATGGTCAAAGACTAGTGGTTTGATTTCCCTCTTATCAATATTTTTTTATCAAAAATCATATCATACTTCTCATTCATAAATTAAATAAACCAGCCTTTGCATTATAACTAGCTATTACTATTCAATTATAATATTATTCAATATAATATTTATAGGTAAATACTCTTTTTGTTCTTTCGTAGCATATAAAAGCATAGATTATATTTATTCTAGAGACTGTTCATTAGATTTCTATATATAGGTAATAACATTTTCAATTCTTTTGCATTCATGTCTCAATAGACAATAATGATGATTCTACTAGGCGGTAGACTCGGTACTGAGTCGTCTGGGTAGGTTCCATCAACAGTGCCAGACATTGTTAAAAATCAAACAGAAGTGTTTTGCATTTGTGTTTCGGAGTGAGAGCACATAAAATTACTAAGCATAGGAGACCTAACAGGCATATCACTTACCATCAAGGCATCTTGTACACTTTGTAACATAAAAAATAAATTAATAGTATGTTTATAAACAGAAAGTATATAAATAAATACAAAAAGTTTATAAATAAAGCAGTATTTTAGTTTCTGCTCTCACTAATAATAAAATAAATCCTATAATGCTAGAATTACATAGTTGCTTGGATGTTATCATCATCATCAGCTCATTAAACGTCCCCACTGAAGGGCATGAGTCTACCCGTATAGGGTGATTAGGCCTTAGTCATCCACACGGGCCAAGTATGGATTGGACGACTTCACACACAACCTTTCGAATCTCTTCGCAGGTGTGCATGAAGGTTTCCTCACGATGTTTTCCTTCACCGTAAGAGCGTCGGATAACATACATGTGTCGGGATTTGAACCTCAGCCCTCCCGGTAGGAAGGCGACAGTCCACACCATTGAGCCACTGATGCTCTGGATGTTATACATATATAGAAAATCTATAGTTTGCGGGCCTTAAATCCTTGCTACACAGCTGAGTAGATTCTATGTTCCTATTTTTGGACCCAAAATTGCTTGTGGGAAAATACCCAAGTCCTTCAATGTTCCTTGGCATGTGTTGGCATTGCTACGCCATAAGACTCAAGACTAACTTCCTGGTCTAAGCCAACCTCATGTGTCCATTGTGCATATTACTGATTGACAGAGCAGCATTGAATGAGACCAATGACTGATAGACAGTTATTATTCTACATCAATGCCGCACTGCACCCATCACCCCAGACAACAGATTAAGGTTCTAATCCGCATTTATGCAATTAGGGGGGACTCTAAATATAGCTTCATCATCATCATTACAACCCAGAACATCCACTGCTGAACGAAGGCCTCCCTAATGATTTCCACGCGGACGGATCCCTTGCAGTTGACATCCATCTGCTACCCGCCACCTTACCCAGGTCACCAGTCCATCGATTGGGGGTCGGCCTACACTTTGTTTTCCGTTACGTTACGAGTGGCGGACGCCACTCGAGAACCTTTCCACCCCATTGGCCAGAAGTATAGCTTGTATACTTCTGGCCAATGGGGTTTCATTCAAATGCAGAATTACACTTTTTGAATGGCTGCACAAGAAACCTCAAATACATTTTCTGTTTTGTAGACAACTACACATCGCAGCAGTCCACGGTAGTGAAGAATCAGTCGGCATTCTAATCAAGTTATGTCCAGACAAATCGTACCTGAACATAAGGAATGACTACAGGCACACAGCGTTACACCTCGCCGTTATGGGAGGTTATTCAGTCGTCACCAGAATGCTAGTGTTAGCTGGGGCATCGCTCGCTGTGAGGGATGTGTGTGGCAGGACACCAGTACATATAGCAGCAGAGAACAGTAATGTGGATTGTCTCAAAGCCTTGCTGGCGCCTGTGCTAGAAAAACCACAGAGGAAGCTCTCAGGAGTGTTGAACCAAAAGGATTATAATGGTAAGCACATTTCAACATCTCTATTTCCTTTTTATTGTACCTTTAGTTCGTAACTAAGGGCTGTGCATGATATAAGCTCATAAAGATATGAGATAAATACTAAGACAACAAAAACATTTATTGCTATCATTGTCAAAGCTCACTGTTGATAAATTTAATTTTATTATTTTCCTGTACAACAAAACACAGAGTAAATTTGGCTATTTGTAATTGAGGAAAACTTTTCTTTTTTATATCTGTTTGTTTAAAATATTTTTTTTCTATTGAAAGATGATAGACCTGCCAGTGATCACGTTATATAAATTTATGTTACACTGGCCGGTATGTAAGTGCAAATACGATGCGTATGCGCCGTTAAGCAGTTCAAAAGGTTGTAGGTATTACCAGCTGTTAGGTTACGCGTCTGTGTGTATAACAACTACGTAATAAACAAAAAACATCGCTACGTGACTATGGACGCCAGTTTTTTTGTAATATTTTTTCAACTTATATACAGAAGGTATTTAACAATTATGTCTACGATTTATATGTATGATGGGCGTATTTATCTCATCTGGCACACCTCAATATGAATCATTATGTTATTTTAATTGTGATATCACCATATTAAGTATAAATACTATAAGTACATTTAGTTCGAGAATAGGTTGGAAATAGTATGTTATGTTGAATACATACTATATTGCAACAATTAAAATATGCTAGCTGCAAATGAACTCTATCGTCCTCACTGAATCACAATGTAAAAACCCATTCGAAGGTTTTTCCATCGACCCCTTCGCGCGAATACCATTTCATTCATATTTTTATTTAAAATTATTATGAAAATATAAATTTGTTTCTTTGCATAGTTAGGAATTGTTGAAGATAAGAAATGTGAGTTGGTAATATTTCAATTGATATCTATAGGTATGTAAAGGGTTATTTGACATGACCACAAGTCCATTAAGAATATATTATCAACCATTAACCGAAATAGGTAATTTCAGTTCGCCTAAATAGGCATAACAAAAAACGTTCGGGTTATTACAATAGTCCGTTGGTAATTCCTAATGCCTAGGCGATCCAATGCGGTTTTCCTTCAATAGAAATACGTTGTCCTCAAACTGTGGTGCACCGGGCGCAGGCCCATGCGTCAGGCGTCGACTACTGGGCTTTGGCGTGCTTTGGTGCCAGTTGTAGTGCGTTGTTTACGTGTGAACGTACCGCCTCACCGGTGACGTATACCAAGGTCTCCGTGTTCAATGTCGTTAGGTTTACCTATTTCGAAGTAGGAAAAACAAAAGTGCCAACATTTTAAACCATGTGCGACTCGTAAGTGTTGTCAGTAGGTAAATTTTATCCTAACTTATCATTAAAATTGCTAATCGTGTTATTCAGATTGCCTAGGAGAGATTTGCAATAAGCAATATAGCATTGAAGACGCAATATAGCCGCCACTATGGATTATGTTTAGTTTTTTTTAAGGGATTGCTCTTGAGCACAGACTATACTAGTGGTAGAGACGTGCTCTAAGATGGAGCGAGCTTGCCCAGAAAAAGTCTATTCACTCGTTTTTTTAATGTCACAGGGTTGTATGTGGCCGGAAACAGGTGGCTTTTGTACTGTAAATAGTTTTTTGTTTTTCAATAAACGTAATAAACTATTCAATTATAAAACAATTAAATGAAACATGCTCGATCCGCGAGTAATTCCGCAAACAATCACAACAACTTTGAGAATTTGGAATTTCCAATAACATTAAATGTATGAACTCAGGTAAAAATATGCGCAGGCACATTATCTTTGGGTTTCCCGAGCGCGCCGCGCAGCGCAACACTATACAGCCTTTAACGGGCGCGACCATTTGCATATGGATTTACCCAGCGTCGTAGAAAACTTGTTTTGACCGAAGAAATTATGGGCATACGTGTATGTTTATGGCATTCGTTTATTTGAGAACAAATCATTTCACTACAATGTTGGTTCATAGGTTTTAGAGTCGTAAAATTTATCTCTCTATTTAATAATGTACATGAATGTTAAAATTTCAATTGAATTCCGCGTAAAGTAAACAAATTCCCGGCAAACTAGTTTTATAAATGACAGCGTACATATTACGCAAGCACAACTTCCTAATGAAGTTTTTTAGCTTATCGTATTCGCTACTAGATATTGCATAATTACACTGCATCTGAATTCTTGCCACATAACCTTATTTGAGATATACAATGCCGTGCCTCTTGCGTTACGTGCCGATGCTCCAGCCCGGGTATTTCCAACGGCTCACGTAACCCGAGTGAAAGCACCGTGGGGTACCCCGGCGGTTGCTAAAAAATTACGTGAACGCGCCGACCGAGGCGCTCATAAAGAGAATGCAGTAGCTAAAGCTACTAACCTAAGCTACTAGCCTAAAGGCTATGCTAGTAGAAGATATACTGATTGATAATCTCGCTTTAGAACGCTCATTTATCATTTACAACAACAAAATATGTTTCTCGAACATTTAAATATAAACAGACGCTTTTAGTATGGGTTTCCCTAATTATTTTTCCAATTATAATTATCTTTTAGAACGCATTAAAACACGTCCGATTTATGTTGATTACGGTTTGTCCAACAACTGTTTGTCATTAAGCACGGCATATTCGGGGCGCATCATGCGGTCGTCAAACGTAAGAATGTCAAGGAGACTCGCGATAAAACCCAGGTGCCCAGTGAGTGCACGGGCCGAGGAAAACCCCACGCGAAGATGGCAGGGTTGGCATTCGGCGTACAACAATTCTGCAAATTGTGACATTGCCTACAAAACATTTCCTGTTGTACTCATCGGAAACGGTTCGGTAATACTGAACAATGGGGTAACTGTAAAAAAGAACGTTCAATGGAATAACAAGAAGAATAAAATATAATTCTAATTAGGTCCATAAAGAACACTTTTGAATGTCAAATTATAATCTACCACTGGTTCGGACTGTTGTTATCTACTTAGAAGAATCCAGCAAGAAAATCCTACCGAGTTTTAGTACAGTAGATATTTATAAATATAATTAAATTGTAACAAAAAATATTTTTGTTTTGTATGAGCACATAATACGAACAATAGTTTGATTTTATACTGCTGATAAAATACAAATTCAAAATAACATTTCGATGCTAATATTTTTTTATATATTTATAGACATTGGAAAAAAGACTTTTATGATTATAAATGTGCGGCCAAAAATAACAGTCGACCCTAACTATAGGTGACAGACAGACGGTGGCAGAGTCACAGCGACACAGTCGTGGGTTAGCCCCATGTGAAAGTGTGTTTGTGAGAGGCGCGCGCGCCGATTGGTATTTCCAGTCGTGACATACAGCTCTCACGGCTTTGCCCATTGCTTTCTACATTTATTTCATGGGTAGGCAAATGAGCAAACGAACCACTGATAGTAGGTGATATCGTCAGCCATAGGTACTCGCTACTCGTTGCAAATCTTCATAAAGCAGGGGGAAAAAGAAATATAGGAAATTTGGGACCTCCCATGGGCCAGTGCCCCATTAAGACAGCGCGGGGCCTGTAGCGAATTCTGCCAAGAGGCCCCTGGTTTTGTTTCATCATCATTAGCTCATTAAACGTCCCCACCGAGGGGCACGAGCCTTCCCGTATAGGTACGCAGGTTTCCTTGCGATGTTTTCCTTTACCGTAAGAGCGTCGGATAACGTACATATAATTTCGAAAATTCGTAAACGTTGGTACGTGGCGGTATTTGAACCTGCACCCTGACTGGCACTGTCATGAGCACTCATTACTCTGAAGAAGCTACAAGTGCATTACCAACCTTACAAAAAGAGAGGAAATGAAGGGCAGGGGGGAATATTTTGTTCTCATGTAACCATACTCACTTGATGAAACAACACGCGTTGTTTGTCTTCGGGTGTGGTATCATTCTTACCCATTCGTACCTAAGCATGGCTTTCCCATGTTTGGACATACAATACAATGTACATAAACCATTAGATTATGTTTTAATCTTTATAAAGAACGCATTGCATGTTGCGAAGATTAATCGCAAAGTATCAATTAGAAACGCCATCGACTTTAGTTCCTGTTTTGTATCCTAGTGCTTATTCGAAGTATTTCAATTGAGCATCGAAACGCATCTCACTATTGTCTTTGATTAATCAATTGATGCGCGCCATTCAACGCGGGCTGACGGGTTTTTTATAAGAAACTAGCAGCATTCCGTTGTTAACAATATTACAGATCTACAGATCTACAAATATAAGCAAGGAGCCTGTATGAGTACTCAAGAACGTATATACTTTAAAATATTACGTATATACTTACGTATAAACATCAAAACCAATACAAATAGACATGTTCAATGTACAATTATAGCACTTAAACCTTCTCCGGAATGTAACAAATACTTTTATAAAAACCGCAACGAAATTGCTTCAGCCAAACGCAACATAATCGTGGACAAACATACATACATACTACTTAACAGGTATATACATACTAACCTCAAAATTATTGTAAATGAACGCATCCCAAAATCTTTGGTGATATAACTAACTTATCAACCATAACACCTAATAGGTCTTCAACCCATTGGCGATCCGTCGGTGGATTATATCCACATTTTAATATCGTATTAGACTTAAGCTCACCTAATACTGCGCATTATCGCGGCATTGTCTGATAACAATGTTGACGTTATCTAAAACAGTAAATGGTTGTATAGAATGGGGTTTTCCGAGGGTCGACCCGTTGGCAGTATTCCGTTATTTACCACTATTTCAACACCCATACATAAAATTGAACGCTTTGTCGCTGGAAGGTCGACACGGATTGGTTGACAGTCTTTCTAAATACATGGCAAACAAATTAACTTTGTCTGTCCCATGTTTGTTACTCGTATCACACTCGTATGTATGATTTTAAAAACTACGCAACGGAATTTGATGTTGGTTCTTTAAAATACTAGTGTTTTTTAACTTAATAAGGAATCTTCTGTTTTTATAGTACCTTTAAAAGAACACAATATTTTTTGCATTGTTTTCTAACTAAAAAATGTAAGATGTTTTTGTATTGTACCCGTTCGAAGCCGGGTCGAAACGCTAGTAGTAAGTTCAATATGAATTTAAGGCCCGTATTCTAGAATCAGACCCATGCGTCGATCTTTACTTAAATAGAGTTTAAAAGGGATGGCATTATTAATCGTATGGGGCACGATCTCTTTCTGAATCTATTTAAGTTAAAAGCAACGGGCCTAAGATTACCACGTGGTAGGGATATTTTATGCGGAGCTTTGATATATGCAATAACTTGAGTTTTACGCGTCTGTTTACGTACGCCATGTGTTATGACGTCGGTACTTATTCAAGTAAACAAGTTATCTATAAATGCATAGTAGCAACGCGAGCGAGAGGCACCACTAGGCATTTTTGATTGGCCGTAGTTTGTTCGACCATCAGCCTATAACGTGCCACTACTGGGTGCAGGCCTTTCGGTAGAGCATAGCCATGAGGGGCAGGGCTTTAACCCACCACGCGGGCCCAATGCGGTTTGGTGCATGTGAATGACCATAAGATTATAGCCGGGATCGTCGGCTTAGCGTGCCCTCTCAAGCACGGAGTCATCTTTCTTATCAGACATTCAATATAAATATTCACAGGCATACACACAGTGCCATCTAGCCCCAAACTAAGTTTTAGCCTATAATATGGACACTAAACAACGGATAAACATACTTATGTTTTTTGTAAATACATACATATTATACATAGAAAACACTTAGATTAATACAGACATGTTCATGCACACAAATGTTTATACTGCACGGGGATCGAACCCGGAACCCTCGGTGTAATAGCCGACGTCTCAACCTTTACACAAGATGGGTCATCGATCAATCTTCAGTCTGCAATGTGCTAAACTGGGAAAATTCCCAAAGTGACTTTTTACTATACAATCTCACCGCGGGATTCGAACCCACCACCGCCGTATCACGCAACAATCTAAATTCACAAAACAAAACCGCAGAGGCAGCTATCCGTTTGTTCGATGTTTTTTCGAAAACACGGAAGCGGTGAAAATACTGGTTGGTATGTCTATATTTGGCGAGGACGGCGAGCCGCGCTGTCACTGCGCAATCTACACGCTGAAGTCCTCTAACGGAAATGCGGGTAACTGTCGAATATATATTTTTAGGTCGATCACGAAATATAAAAAATAATCTTGTATTTGTTTTTCTTTTCTCTGGACAACCTATTGCAGTCTCCTGCTAGACAAAGAAAAAAGGCAAATACCGTGACGTAATAAACCGCTATGCTATAGGAAATCGGAAATATTTCGTTTTGACATACCGAAAATAGTATCTTAGTTGATCAGTGGGTCAACTTCCATTAGTGTTTTCACGTAATGAAATCAGATTTACGACCTTACTATCGTACCAAACCAGCTCAGTACAAACGCTGTCAGTAGTTTTTTGTTTCCTAAACAACATCCGTTATCAATCAGCCTATCTCAAAATTTGCATATATGTCAGTTATCCACCTTTTGGTTGGACGGCTGAATAGTTGGGAAAACCCCATCGGCCCGCGCCCCGCGCTCTGCGCGTGTGCCCGTGTGACGACACCAGTCACGCACACTATCTCACAATCGGTATCAACGTACGCCATTATGGATTCAAACGTTAAGTACAGCAACCCATTGACTGAGGCAAAAAGTAGTAAGTTCAGGAGTTTTATATGTAATTAAACCCGGTGGTATGATATTTTTGATTGATCAAATCAATCAAAAAGTTAAATATTAACAAACATAATTTTTCGGATTCCCCTTTTAAGCAGAAATTGCCTGTACCAGGGGACTCCGCTCTTTACAAATGCGGTACATATTTCTGATTGATCTTCCACTCTACCTATTGGTGTTTATTGACGTAACATTTTGAAATGTCATTTTATAATGGGTGACTTGATATTTATACATTAAGTCACCAATCCGGATTGTGCTAGACCGTTCACCATCGTAACGCCTTCGAGTGCTACATTGCAAAAACCCCAATGATACGATAATTATATTTATCGATTTATTACTATCAGCAGATTTGCGATGAGGAAATAAAACACATTGATAAGGTAGATCAGGATATGCAATAGAAAGCCCCAGACATTAGAAGCTGCGTGTTTATAATGAGAGGTAGCTAGAGGAGGATAGCACGTGCCACGCAAGTCTAGCAAAAAAAACTAGTTCTATCGCAATGACGCATTGTCATCAGACTAATCATCGCGGATATTTTGATGCGGCATCATCAGTGCCAATAGCAAACTATTGCCTCAAGCTGATGGAAACTTCTATTGATTAGCGTTTGTTTGTTTTGAATAGCAATTTCAACATTGCCATTAAGGTACAGGTTGGAGGAACAACATTACCACAGCACATACTTTGCGTTAATGACGTCAGAGTACGAAAATATTTTAAATCATATGACAGAAATGAGTTGACCAAATTGCGTGAAGTTTCAAATAATTTAAACAATGATTCAGTATTTATTTCAAGCGACGCATTATTTATATAATGATATAGTTTTAACCCAAATCCTTGGGTTTTTAATACACACCGGGAACATTTTTGAGCACAACGATCTATTTTGGCGGCGTTTCATTTAGTGTTGGAGGCACGCCAAAGTCGTGTATCAGCAGTTGTTCTTTGCGCACTGAGTAGAGCAAAGCTGTTGTTATTTTTAGGTATGGAATTTATGAAAGACTATAAAATGCGGAGTCAATACTTAATTGTTTGTTACTCTATAGGATCCGGTGGTTTAGGCAATAGAACGAAGAAATTTCGTATAGGTATTCTAATTAAACACCATTGAGCGTATTTCGAGCGTATTAGGATCAATGGTGTGGACTGTCGCCTTCCTACCGGGAGGGCTGAGGTTCAAATCCGGACACGTACCAATGTGTTTTCGAATTTTCGAAAATATATGTACGTTATCCGACGCTCTAACGGTGAAGGAAAACATCGTGAGGAAACCATGCACACCTGCGAAGAGATTCGAAGGTTGTGCGTGAAGTCGTCCAATCCGCCCCTGGCCCGCGTGAACGACTAAGGCTTAATCACCCTATACGGGTAGGCTCGTGCCCCTCGGTGGGGACGTTTAATGTGCTGATGATGATGAGCGTATTTAGGTCAAACTAATGCAGGTCCACGAGCTACACTACGATGTGCCTATAGTTAAAGCATTGGCATAAAACTGTGTCAATATTGTGTTAATGAAATTGTTTAACTATTGACATACATTTTAGTGACAATGTAAGCACTTGTATAAGATCAGTGCTTTTATATAATATATTACATATTCATATCAGTTATGTCAATAACTCTTCTTGTGTAATTGCTGCCTTGGTCTTGAGTATCTGCATCGTAGTACAAGTACTTGAAATTGTACTCATAAGTTTATTCATAATTTAATTTAGGTTTCCCTGTATATAAGTTTTAAGCTGACTGTGAATTAAGAGGCTAACCTCAGATTAAATTGTGCCAGGAGCAATCATTTCAATACTCTCTGGCAAATAATTAAATATTTGCTGTATTAATATTTTAAATATTCCCTCGCATTGCAAATATATACACAAAACAGTGAAACATTTCTCCAAAAAAAATATATTTTTCGATAACCAACTTCTTGCTTGGGGCCGTCGAAGTGCACTTATGGCCGGATGGTAACAAGATTAGCGACTTGTCGCGCATTGTAACGGAAAATCCGTATTCTTGCGTCAACGGTACAGTATTTTTGGAAATACCATTCCGTTTGCTACCTATACCTAAACACGTTGACGTTACCTGTTGTCAAGTATCGTTGAACATCGTACCTATAGATGATAATCTGTTTTTTAATGGCTGTACACACTATATTAATATGTGCTTCGTAGGCGGGTTGGAAATAGTGATAAGCTATGAAAGCGTTCTCTGCTGAATATTTTGTCTCTAAAACCCTTTAGAGACAAAATATTCAGGCGTAGGACGCCCTCCGGTCCGATGGAACGACGACTTGCGAAAGGTCACTGGTGGAAGCTGGATGAGAATAGCGGAGGACCGGGATATCTGGCGCAAAATGGGGGAGACCTATCTAATCTGCCATCACACGGCTTGTTTGTATTAAATTAATTTTTGTTCATAACTGACTGTGTCGATTGCTTGTTCCAGGTCAAACGTGTGTGCACGTCGCAGCCACCACGGGCCACATCAAAACCCTGCAGACGCTCGTTTACTACGGCGCTGACATTAATGCCAGAGTAAGTAACTAACGTATAAAGAATAGTTCATATTCGCTTGGTGACGTCTTTTACCAGGCAGATTTAAATTTCTACCGAAGTCTACATTTTATACAGCGCGTCGTAAATCTAAGACCTAAGGCGAGGTATTATTATTCCGATTATTGCCAAAGGGACATTTAAAATTCAAGCACACTAATGGTTCAAAGTACAGTGCACCAGTTATCAAACTAACATGTGTCGCTTCGCGCGCGAATATGTCACGGCGACTGGCCAATACCGTCACAGGAAGATGACGCGCGTAGATGGAATGTTCCAATTGGTCAATATCCTCAATATATATTCCACGCCGATTGGTCAATAGCCTTTTCCATGTTTTTCAAATTCGTTGTTTGCGCAGGTACTTAATAAGCCTTATTAAATGTGTATTTTTTACCACCCTATATGTTAACGAATTGCAAAAGTTAGTGACCAAAGAATTTTAAAAGAAACTTAACTTCACGCTTTGCATAACTTTGTTTCTCATTCATTCGCCGTTGAATAGATAATTTTTCCTATAACGGAACTAAAGATGAATGAGATTAAAGTTGATGTATTGTTATAATGTACTTTTCATTCCCATGATTCTCTGAGAAGTATTAAGAGACGTACGTACGTGTTATTGGAGAATACAAATACCTCGTTTAGTACAGACGTTGGTTGATACTGGGGTTACGCTGTGACGTACATAATGGATATTTGATAAACTTCAGTAGTACGAGTAGTATTCTTGGAAAATTACGTCATATAATAGTAAAACGTCATATAGTATATCGTCCCATAAAATAAGAGAATTTTGCACTTCAGTGTTTTTGGAATGAGGGCACTGTAGCTAATAAAATTATCGGGTATACAAGACCTATCATCAGTCGTCTCGTCTCGTGTTGATGTTGATTTGATAATGAGTAACTAGTTGTTATAGGAAATTAAAAAGGTTTCTATTAAAATTTTCTTTAAACTCATTACTGCAGATTGCCTTTACAGCTTAACCAGGGATGTGATAAACGCAAATAGCTCTCAGCCTGAATAGCAGTTAGACACAATCTTTCCCTTTATTTGTTTTGCGGTGGGTTTTTTAGTGATGGGATAGCGAAATCTTTATTAAGGTGTTTGTAGTTCCTCGTTTTGCGATCGCATGGAAACCCCCTGCCACTTCTCTAATCAATTGATTACATATCGCTAGGCTTGTGGGTTTTTTTCTCTATAGATAGTATTTTTTTTATTTGTTAGTCACTTAAAAACCCTTAATCGTAGATATCAGATACTGTATTCAATTATTGTCGTGACATATCTTATTTATAATCTTGTTTATATAGGAATTAACTTATTTATGATAGTCATGCTGTTTTTTTTTTATTTCGAACTGTCTACTGTTGTTGGCCGCGTGCGTGGCGAGCGCAGATGGCTCTCAGCCTTAAACATTTACACAACGAGCCTAAGGGCGTCCCCGAACGGGACTCGAACCTCGGCTTAGGGCGTTGCGGGGGGGGCTTGGTAGCCTAACATATGTTTGGGGAGAAAAGCGGCCCGGCACATGCCGGTTACGCGAATAGGTACTGTGCGAACCTACAGGGACACCATGCTGTGTGTACATGTATTGCGCTATTTTACATGTTTATTATGATTACATAGCAAGATATTAACGACCCGTATGGTGTAATGGTTGAGACGTGAGCTACACCAAGAGTTGCGGGTTCGAACCCCACGCAGTTCATACCTTTGTTTGCATGAAGTGTCAAGTCTGTATTGGTCTGGGTGTTTCCAAAAGTATGTTGTTATCCGTTATTTAGTATTGATAGTCAAGGCTAATGCTTAGTTTGGGTCTACATTGCGCTGTGATATTTATTTATTATGTAGATAGGTATTAGTATAGATTTATTCTTGGGATGGTAGTCGTTAACTACAATTGGGCTCTCGTGGTGGGCTGCGACCACAGACATCCGAATATACAATTAGACTGGACAAGCCGCCAAGTTTATAGGCAGTCCCAGTGTCGCAATTTCTTTTTGGTTCTTACCTGTGAAAAGTTATTATATTTCTTGGTAAATTTACTGATTCATTGCGATGATGGCATGTTACAATTGCACAGGATGGCATTTTGGGCAAAAACGGTAATTTCTTCTAATATTCGTGCGTCTTGACTCGTCTCACAGAGCATAAACTGGCAGCCAGTGTATGCTCGTTGAGCTTACATTTGTCGCACTTAAAAACGCGGCTTGCCCCATCTCCTGTATTGGGAAATCTATGGCTGCGACCTTATCTCCCCATAGCTATGCTGTGTCTTGCAGTGGCCCTTTATGAAAAGAAAAGAAAAAGAAGAAATATTTTTATTGTAACGAACTTTTTTCTAAACTTATTAAATTAGATATAAGCTTACAAGTGTGAAAATTGACAAAATCACGTAATTTCCAGGGGTTCCCAAACTAAGCAAAGCCTGTATCTTGGGAAAACAATTTCCAATGAATTGCAGAGTTTAATTGAATATATTATGTTATTTTAATCATAATGAGAATAGATGAGTAGTGTGTGAGTTTGTGGATATTTATTTAAAATGATTATTGTTTGTCCTCAGGAAGGCCTAGCCGGTTGGACGGCCCTACACATAGCGGTGCGCCGCGGCGATGCTCGTCTCGCTCAGTGGTTGCTCGAGGGGTGTGCGGGTGTGTGCCGGTCCCCTCGGGACTGTGGGGGTCGGACCCCCCGTCGACTGGCCGCGCGGACCCCCCTCTCCAGACTGTTCGCGGCGATGCCAGCTGAGAGTGATGATGACACTGATGATGATGACGATGATGTTAGTATGCAACTCTCATTATCTTTTAACCTATCGCATTCGTGACATAGGTAACTTAACGCCAGATGTGCGCACCGCAAAGGAATACAACTCATTGCCTCCTTGTGTGTTCCTCGGTCATTACAACCTGGCCGTCTTCAAGGCAAGAGTGAATAGGCTGTTTCTAGGCAGGTATGATCCATCCTCGGCCGCATTATCACTTACCATCAGGTGAGATGGCGGTCTAATGTCCATCTATAGAAGATAAAAAAAAAATATCCCGATCCTCCGTTTTCCGGATTATTCCCGGTCGTCCCCACTTGTTTTCCTCACGTCCCCTCAGCACATGAAAAAATCCGATCGACCTCACAAAAAATACGAATCTGTTTTCCCATTCATCCTCATTCAGGAAAACAGGATTGGGGACGACTAGGATTTAACTTTGTCCTTAAAATATCACAAAAAAGGAACCCTGTTTCCTCTCCGCTATCCGCATAGAAGAATTTTAAGATGCACAAAAATACAACCATTTTTGTCATCTCAATATGTTGTCGTTATTTTGCGAATGCAAAATATCGACTTAGTAATAATAAAACGGAGGAAATTTTGTGCGGGCGCGATAACAGACTGTGCTGCATGTATTTTTCCTCCTCGTCCGCTAGTTTCAATAATAAACATTGTACGTACACTTCGCAGTATAATTCGCTATGGGTTTGTGCGTATTGGGTGGTGTTGCGTCACGCTAATGTTTGGGAAAGCCTTCATTGTTCCCGGTTAGAGTAAGCTGAGGCGCATATTGACTCACAAATACTCGAGGTATACGCAAACGAAGACTTGATTTTTGGAAATCAGTAACAATGATATTCTGTATATATAACGGTAGACACGCCATCCGTGCCTCAAAAACGAACCGCCGAAAAAAAGATACAGTTTGTGTTAGAAATTCGAAATATGTGTATGTGTGCTGTCACTGCATTCGGAACACCACAGACATCAGAATATACATTAGACTGGACAAGCCGCTATGTTTATAGGCAGTCCCAGTGTCGCAATTTCTTTTCGGTTCTTACCTGTGAAAAGTTATTATATTTCTTGGTAAATTTACTGATTTTGCGATGATGGCATGTTACAATTGCACAGGATGGCATTTAAGAAAAAACGGTAATTTCTTATATTCGTGCGTCTTGACTCGTCTCACAGAGCGTAAACTGGCAGCCAGTGAATGCTCGTTGAGCTTACAGTTGTCGCACTTTAAACGCGGCTTGCCCCATCTCCTGTATTGAGAAATCTGTGCGGAACACTTTTTTCGATTGTTTGTGAGCATTTCACGAATCCACACATTTTTACATCATTGATCAGTAATTATTATAATGTACTTGTGGATAAATATAGGGTAATTGTGTCATTGTGATTAATAATATATAATCTTTTGAATTATCATTTGAAAATCTGTTATATTGAAATTTAATTGTTGTTATTTATTAATAATCACGTTATTAGTGACAATTGTTGATGGTTGTTTTTATTACTTTGGCTGTAGCTGAAAATCAGCGGTTTGCCAATGGTAAACCTATCGCTGAGCTCTGGCCTTTTTATATCACACACATCAGAACGTTCATGTATTTTGAATTGTTTTTTTTGGTCATATAAATAAACGCAGTATCTATCTATCATTTAACTACAAGTATTTACATCAAATATACTGTTTAAACAGTATTTGTTTATGAGTTGTCCAAATAGATGAGTGTATGAACTTGCTTTTTTAAAGATAAGAGCTATCTGCGCTCGCTACTTTCCTTACCCTACCACTAAGGTATTTCATCTAAAAAATAAGTTTATGCGTAATTAATAAGTTATAAGGTCTGAAAAACTGAATTGTACATTACTAAGACACTGATTAAATGTCTTCAATGATTAATTATTTGATTAAGACCACTGCTGCGTGGGTATTATGATAACCTTTCTGCATGTTTGTTTATAAAAATATACGCTTGACGCATATACATTCAGTAAAATGAATTGATATGTAAATGATATCTTTGCGAAGTCCATAGCAGATAATGTCCTTTATGGAAAATGTAGTTTTTAAAATCATATTTTTTATAGTTATTATCTTATGCCAATTTAATTAATTTTAAATATTCATGTACTTATCAATATTTGTTCCGATAACAAATCGAATTTACCTTTTAGTTAATCTTTATAGTTAAAAGTGCAAAAAAGGTCGATGTGAGATAACCGATGGCATTTTTATTATATACAGTGTAGTGTTATTAGTAGATATTAAATTTAAAAACATGCTATGTCTTTGAATGCGGTTTAAATGTTGTATTCGCTTGTTTTTAAATAACCTATTTTAGGTAGTTACATTCTATGTATGAACAAACGTAGTACTAATATATATTTTTAATAAATATATACTTATAATTGTGTTTCCTTTGTTACAGTACGACAGCGAAGGCGAGACGCTATTCGAGAGGCTGAGGGACAGCCTCGCCCCAATAAACGTGGCCTGACCGGAATCCGAACCCGACGGACTCCGCGTCCAGCGTTAAGTCCACACACAATAGTAACAATAACCGAGGCTGATATTGAAGGCACATCGGACCAAAGAGCGCCCGTTCTACACTTCAGGCATCACTATGTGTTAGATGTTAAGAATTTAACGCCAGGAATCCAGACACAACAGAAAATCTATTGGTGTCATTGGCGGTCGAAGGGTTAAGCCAGCTTTGACTATGTAATTGGATATTTATATGCCCCGCGTTGTGTACAAGTGTGATACAGGATGGCGTTGAAGCAACGCCAATGTAAATGTACTGTTTCTGCGCCACCCTGTATAAGAGGTGTGTGTGACATGTGATTTGTATAAAGTATGTTGAAAATTGTGTTAACAGGAGTCGTGCGTACCTTGTTGTCATCCTATAGTATACTAGTTTTCATTGCGTTTAAGCTATTGTTTACCTTTTTGTCTAATATTATTGTCATATATTGTAAATGATTATTGTACTCAGCGCTTAGTGGCAAGAGGTTTTAACTCTGCAACGGTGTTGTGGAAGTTAAGCTTCGTGAGCACGGCGCCCTAGATAAATTTAATAGAACCAATAAAACTGCCTTGTTAGGCTAAACTTTTACATGAGTCTTTACTTATTTCCAATTTGATAACAACAATTTGTACGATTGTAATTCTGAACCAAATTACATTAACTCTATACCGTAGTATGAGCGTGTATATCAGTTGAAATACGTATTTAAAGAATAGGTCTTATTATGATAACCTCTAGTATTTTACACGTTACTAAAACAAAATTTATAAGACCTTAAGCTTCTAGCTATCATATCAGTGTAACATTGTATTCAATAAAATAATAAAACCAATACGAAAATCAGCAAATATGCGACTGTCTTGCTCTTACTTTCGAACGAAAACATGAGTTAAGACGTCGCAAACGCCCAATGAACCCAATGGCGTTATCTATTGGATATCGCTTTTTATTGAACATTTAATGAGGTCATTATGTAGAGGGCGTAGATTGGACTTTATATATATGCATTTTAAATATAACTCATAGCATCGAAAGATATAAATATTTTTCTTTCTTTTTTTAAATATGCATAGAGTTTACTATTCTGAACGCATGTCGAGGGTTTAGAAAGGGTTCTTGATTTCACCTTAATATTAAATATTGATGAAAATGAAAAGTGTTTATTCAGTATAGGTCCTTACAGAACACTTATGAATGTCAAATGAAGCTACCACTGGTTCGGACGGAAGTTTTCCACTGAGAAGAATCCAGCGAGAAACACAGTAGTCACTCTTTTCAAATAAAATGTGTTTTGTACAGTATCATATTATTTGTTATCAAAATATGACTAATATGAATCAGTAAGTACTATAAATGAGATGTGACTGTCCGTTTCAGTGACGAATCATAGTTTACCAGAATTATTCGTCATTGATACGAATATTGTATCTCAATTTATTTTAATGTTGGCAACACAGTTCATAGTTCACACATGGTGAGAATCTTATACTGGGATCATGTTTTTTTACAAAATTGAGATGTAAAACTTGAGAGTTTAAAAGCCGCATAAATAAACGAATTAAATTTGCATTGTCAATAAATATCATTAGAACAATGCGGTAATAACTTTTCTATTTTTCGTAAAACTCATGCGCTGATAGAATTTGTTAATGATCACTCATTCCATTGGTTGATGTTGGAGGAAAATGTAAACAAAAGTTACGTCCTTTACAATACAACAGTTATGATGATACTTTGCCATAAATTGATAACTTCAATATTAAATTCTAGGTTATTTTTATGTTAACATGTAGTTTATAGA
>PQWD01006099.1:0-31985 GCA_019425675.1 Leucinodes orbonalis
AATTAATTATGGGTATTATCAACGTATTGTTATGTCAAGTCGCAACCACAATGTATCTCGTCCAGTGTGAACACACGCGAGTACCGGCGTCGTACGGGACCGCACGGATGGCGGGCGGCGGCGTACTGGCGCCGGCACCCTCCGCTCAACAGATTGCACCCTCCCGCGGGAACTTCATCCCTAATAGCCACGTGACTTTTCGCAACATCGTAGATTCGCTATTTAAATCGTTTATTTTATGCTGGATCATGTTTTTTCTGATAAGTTTGATTCTGAGGTTCTATGGACAGTAAGTTGTTTTACGCTATTGTATGTTTTTTACTATATGTGGCTTATTTAATGATGTTGTATGGTTTATCATGCATATAATTTGAAAATTGTTTCCTTGTTAGTTACTTGATAAGTTTTTTTTAATATAGTTAAGAAACCAATATTTATTATTGAAATTTTATTAACCTGAAGAAAATATTCTAAAAACAAATGTACATTGTCTAGATTTCATAAGCGGTTGTATGTAGCACTGGTGGAAACTCACAAAACACAATACATGAATCTATTGTATATGGGCGTACTATGTTTGAGCAGATAATTTATTGATTTACCTTACTTAATAAACTTCCATTACATGATTCATAATTCTATTACCATCAATATATAGGCCAGTATCAGTATTATTTTGGTCTATGATCTGATGAACTTTTTTTTTTCTAGTTACTTAACACTAATATTCCTGTTTAAATATAAATAATACTTACTAAAAACTGTATGTAATATGTAAAAATATATATGCATATTCATAAGTATTTTAAAGAAATGTATGCAAAAAATATTGTTACATAAACATTACAATGAAACTTATTTTTAAGTTTTCATGTTTATTATAACAAGCAATAAGTTCACTTTGTAAAACCTACCTTGGTATTAATTAATTTAAATGAGTTTGATGAAAATATGTAGGGTAAAAATAAAATTTTAAAGCAATAAAATTGTGTAAGTAGTTTAATAATATTGTACAGAATAAACTGTATTCAACAAATAGTATTTTAGCCTAATCATATGACCAAATTCAATAAGATGAGAGGACTTCACAATAATGAATTGAATTGACTTTTGAGACTGGACTGGACTAGACCATTGCCTGTAACTTATTTGAAATATACATATTATTTTAAACATAACTTACCGGCTATAATTCCGTCCATCTGCAGTAAAGCAGCTTCCAATAACTTTGTAGGATCGGTCTCTGACGAAGTTGGATTGTTATCGCCATCAACCTGCGTTGACTTTCCCATTCCACTTAGAAGTAAGTCAATATTTATTTAATACTGAATGGAACTAAAACACACAAAGTAATGAATTTAATAAAACAAAGTAAAGCAATTTAAAAAGTTAACTTTTATTCAACAAAAACTTTGACATGATGGTATTGGTATCATGAATAAATTTGACATTTTGTTTTGTCTAATCTGTATAATTTGTTGTATCTAAGGAGTTGTCGAAGTTATGCTTATAAAACCATAGTTTAAAACATTTATAGATACAATTTAATCCCTACAATTGGTACTTTTAATGACAAAATCAGTCGACTGTCATCTTGACATTGACATTAAAATACTTTTGTAATTTTTATATTTTTGTGTTGGAAAAGTGGATATTTTATTACTGTTTCAAGAAAGTAAAATATTGATTAATGAAGGAATTTATTATTTAAATATGGATTTGACTCTGAACGTTTTTACTTTAAACTGCTGGTAAGTTTTTATACTATCTAAATTTAGTATATTCTCAATAAAGGAAAGTTATCCAAATTATTCTAAGACATCTTCAATAATGAAATATCTCATGTGTTGTATTGTAGGGGTATTCCTGTAGTTTCGAAAAACAGGAAAGAAAGAATCCACGCTATCGCTAAATATTTACTGGAGAGTTCTCACAATATTGTGTGCCTGCAAGAAGTGTGGAGCGAAGGTGATTATCTTTATTTAAAAGATAGTTTAAAAACTGTCCTTCCGTATTCATATTATTTCTATAGGTAAGCATTGCTTTATTATATACATTAAATAAATAAAAAAATATTTTCCTTAATGACTTTTTAACTAATCAAATAAAATTTTAGTGGTGTTGTTGGATCAGGTTATGTATATTTTCTAAATGGATGATACAAGACGTTTTCTTTCACCAATGGCCATTGAATGGTTACATACATAAGATCCATCATGGTGACTGGTTTGGAGGCAAAGGGGTTGGGCTTTGCCGAATCAAATGTGAAAATAGGCTCATCAATGTTTACTGCACACATGTATGTATTAAAATATTAACTTAGGTTTCTATTTATGTTTGTATTTAAATGCCATAATACATATATTATCCCATACTAAATTTCAGTTACATGCGGAATATCATGAAGATGATATGTACTTAGCACACAGAGTTCTACAAGCCTATTCCACAGCTGAATTTGTGAGTCTCACTTCAGAACCAGCAGATGTCTCAATTCTTGCTGGTGATCTTAACACTGGGCCTGGTGATTTGGCTTACAGGTAATCAACATATTTGTATCATCATCAGTTTATTCAGACCTTCACAGATATAGCCTTGGGAGTATGGGCTGTAACCCTGTGGATCCAATGTGTGTGTTAACAACTACCATACTAAATTATGCCCAGGTCTGGCTGGCCTAACATGCCTCCTGGAGCATGGGCATCTTTCTTTTCAGACAATCAGGTGATTTAGCGTGCATCATCCTTACCAAACTGGAATTAATGACACAGAGTGACTTACTATCTGTTCATTTGTTAATTAGATATTTTGCAATAATCATTTGAATGTTATTTTTATGACAAAATAAATTAATTGAAACATGTTACTTCCTAAACACAATAGTTGTTAAGGTCTATGTGTTTTGTAAGAGTGTTGGTGGTGTGTTTAAATAATACAATTACCATATTTTATTCAATATGCATTAATATGTTGTAGTTCTTTAAGGTAGGTGTTACAGTACAGGTGTATTGCTACAGTAAGCATCGTGTAAGTTAAGCAACTTGTATGATGCTTACAACAAATATAATATCTTGTATCTTTTCCCACTTAAAAGGTTATAATTACCTTAAGGTTATATTATGGATACATTTACTTCCAATATATTTAAAGATGGATTTGACATAACTTTGCAACATGCACTGACCAGTATGGCAGGCTATGGTCCATTTCTTATTTGCATTTGAGGGAAGCCCATGTCATCCATATAAAGTACTAGCTTTTGCGTGGGACTTCGTCCGCGTGGAATAGTTACTTTGGCCTAAACTCTTTAACCCTACGCCTCGTTTATATAGGTTAGTTAAAACTGCGATATCTCGTAAGATATTCATTTAAATTGAATGATGTAAAGGGCAATTTTGTTTAAAATGAAATACTTGTGATAAATAATGTATTTATTTGGATAAGGATTGATATCATATTTATGAAAATAGCTTCGCAAAATGATGCATTATTTTAGAAAAAATTTAGCAAAAATATGTTATAGTGAGCTAACCTTAAAAATAGACATGCTGTCGCGGACTTTTTTGTAGACCTTTAAATGAGAACAATATTCTCATACATGGACTTTTGCGAACTTTAACCGTTTACGCAGCGTACGCAGCGGAAGTCCAAGTATGAAATTTCCCCGGATTTTGAACAGTTTTCATTATGCTCCGCTTCTATTACTCGTAGCGTGATGATTATAGGCCTATAGCCTTCCTCGATAATGAGCTATCTAACACTGAAAAGAATTTTTCAAATCGGTCCAGTAGTTCCTGAGATTAGCGCGTTAAAAAACAAACAAACTCTTCAGCTTTATAATATTAGTATAGATTAACATTAATATTCTGCACATTCCAGTTTCATTAAGCTATCAACATAGGTTTTTGGAAAAGGAAGTAAAAACGGGCGTAAGCAGTGGCATTGGAGCATATGAGTTTATAAATAACTTTTCTTCACTAGAAATAGCACCACCTCAGGTCCAGTGGACTGGTTCGGAATGGTTGCAGTCCTTAAAGTTGATGGGAAAATAGGGCTACGAGGCTATCTGAAAATAGATACGATGTCCAGCAGTTGCTTGTAAACTTTTTGGATTGGGTTAGGTTAAGACAAGAATACTCTATATCTACAAATTACTGTCAAAAAAATATGGTGTCCCAAAAAGTGACCCAAATGAATTGGGTGTAAGAGATGAAACTCCGCTTTTTTTATTTTTCTGTTTATCATTAATTTGTTCAAGTATAACTTTTATTCCAGAATGATAACACAGCTGCCATCTTTAACTGATCCTTTCGACGCACATTGTGTTGGCTCTGATCCAAGGGTTAGTAAGGCCACTGGAACTTGTGACAATGCTAATAACAGCTATACAGATCCTAAACTAGCAAAGGCTTCCCCTGAAGGAAAAAGGATTGACCATATATTATATCATGTCAGTTCGTCGTGTCAGGTATGCGATATCAAAACTTTGTTTAAAAATATTATCATAATGATGGCTAGATGTGTGAATGTCAGTGGATATTTATTTGTTTACGGTATATTTATTTGGTAACGTTGTAGGTGAAGGTAGTTTGGTTCTTATAAGATGTGTGCTGGTATTTTGATATTGGGTTCGAATGGGGGACTCCAACGAATCCACTAAAACAATTGATAAAAATAAATACCAACTTTATTTTTTGTTGTCAACTTTATGTTATCAAATTTTCGAAAGTATGTTCGTTAGCCGACGCTCTTTCGGGGAAGGGAAACGTCGTGAGGAAACCTACGCACACTAACGAACAAAGTACGACTAGGTGGTAGACTCGATACTGAGTCGTTTAGGTAGGGTGGTACCTACCAGTGCAGTGCCATATCGTCTCGTGAAACAGGAGTGTTATACACTTTTGTATTTCTGTAGCTAGTGAAATTACCGGGTATAAGAGACCTAACATCTGTTGTATCAGGTGACGGGCGCAGTACGGCATTGACGGAGAATAATATATCTATCAGTTGTTGGTATTTTTCAATACCGCTCTGTCATGGTTTGGCGTATCACTTACATTACTTGCCTTACTTTAGTAATCATCATCATCATCATCAGCTCATTAAACGTCCCCACTGAGGGGCACGAGCCTACCCGTATAGGGTGATTAGGCCTTAGTCGTCCACGCGGGCCCAGTGCGGATTGGACGACTTCACACACAACCTTCGAATCTCTTCGCAGGCGTGCATGAAGGTTTCCTCACGATGTTTTCCTTCACCGTAAGAGCGTCGGATAACGTACATATATTTTCGAAAATACATTGGTACGTGTCGGGATTTGAACCTCAGCCCTCCCGGTAGGAAGGCGACAGTCCACACCACTGAGCCACCGACGCTCTTAGTAATAATTTATACTAATACTTGATGATCTTGCTAAATATTTATCATGTTACTTTCAGGCGGAAGTGATAAATTTCGGAAACCCTTTGGAGGATAAAGTTCCCGGTCAACCATTTTCCTATTCAGATCATAATGCTGTTATGTTGGAATTGAAGTTGAAGCCAAAAATAGCTAAAGGGCCTTCAAGACAGTTTAGCAGAGATAGCACCTTTGATGTGACTGTGGCCCAGGCTATCAAAGTTTGTGAAGAGGCCATGGATAACATAACAAAATCGAAAAAACTATATCTTATAACTGGAGGACTGCTGTTTATGTTCCTATTAGGCACTGTAGGATTTTGGCCCAACAAACTTATTTATGACGTAATCAAACTTATTATGACTGGCTTTTGTTTCTATTACATTTTAATGGGAACATTATGGAATAAAATCGAAATGAACAGCTTAAAAGCTGGCCTCAATGCACTCAGCAATTTTAATAAAACGAGAAGCCAGTTGGTGCTATCGAATTGTGATGATGATGAATAATACTCTCATTCTCATTGTAAGTAATACAACACGCCTGGTAACATTCCTACATAATAAAATAAATATCCACTGACAATCACTCAGCGCCATCTAGCCGTAAACTAAGCTTAGCCAGTAATATAGATACTAAACAACGGATAAACATACTTATATACTTTTTTTGTAAATACATCCATATTTTACATAGAAACACCCAGACCAGTACAAACAGACATGCACACAAATGCTTGTACTGCCCGGGATCGCACCGTACCCTTGGTGTAATTGCCTACATAGCAAACATTACACCACATAGGTTGTCAAATTATGTGATAAATAAACAAATGAGTTTACTTTGCAATCAATCAAAACATATCAAGCAATATATAGTAACTATTAATAATATGTACTCTTATTTTTTATTTGGCCTAAAATTTTTGCTAGGCTAGAGATTATATCCAATGAATATTCTTTCCTTTTTAATATATATTTGTCAATATCCAACTAGTGTCAGTGCCTTGCAATTTATGCTCAAGTCTCTAATGTTCTCATACTTAAACCTTGAGGGTTACCGCTATCTCATAAAACAGTATTATTATTAAGTAATATTATTGTAATGCTGTTTTAAGAGCTGAGATAAGCCCTCTGGTGTGGTTTATTAGATGCTAATAATGTCTCAATAACTTGGGAATTCATTGAAAATAAAGAAAATCTATATGATATTATAGTATGAATTAAGGAAGTCCTAAAACAAAACATTTTATAGCTACTTTCATTCTATATGCCATAGTTATGTGATTAAATAGGCATCCAATTGGACGCCTAGCGTTCGTTAAACGCCGGCATTCGATTAAATGACCGAAGAACATCTGGCCATGTCGTAACAGTAACCAGATGGGTAAACGTGATAGTAATTTGTTTACTCAGGTGACAGAGTTGTATATATATTATATCAAACTAATTTTTAGCAATAATGTCCACTAAGTATCTAAAAGTAAAATCTTATTAGATAAATGAATAGTCGTCGAATTTTAAGTACCTATGTAAAATAAAAAAGAATAATAGTGTCTTCAGTAAACTATAAAATTGTTGAAACTGGGCTTATCCATGTAGGTTAGAACTGAAACCCAAAAATGCGCGAGCCGAGCGAGCGAAGCGAGCGGGTCCCGCTAGGCGCCCTGCGAAGCACCATAAAGTATTTTTTTATTATAAATTACTATCAGTAAAATAAAGGTGGAACATTATTTGAATCGCATGGCTAAGTCTCGATAAGTCATTTCGAAAGGGCTAACTTTCAATACGCCAGGTCGTTAAAAGTAGACTGATTTTAGTTCAATCAATGATCTATGCGTCCAATTGGTTGGCTTATTCAGCCAGATAACTGCGATGTTCGTTTCAACGGTGGAAATATGTATTTCATTTTTTATTTACTATCATGAGTATAATGAAATTCATTCTAAATAGTTACTCGTTCCTGGAAGGTTTATGATCTCCAGATTGAAGATTCCAGTTTGTGTAAGTAGAAAAAATATTTTAGGAGGAACACAAAACAGTTACAAGTGCATCACGTAAATAAATCATTAATCGCAACACGTGTATTCTTTCATATTTTAAGTGTTAATCAAATCTCAATACATACCTACATGTGATACTTTTTAAAGTAGGTTCTTACCTACAAATTATATAAACCATGTATTTTATTATAAATATTTGATAATTATTACTATTGTAGATATAATGCTTATGCTTAAAATATACAATGTTATATATAATATAGTGTTTTTTTTATTGCCTAATTTGACCGTAATTTACTTGCACTACGCAAAGTATTAATATAATACCAAGATACAAATAAAAACAGAACTATAATAAGAATAATTTTATTTCTAAACTTTTAACAAGTATTTACAATACCGCCTTAGCGTCTTCTATGTATGTATCATTATCACAATATGAACAGTAAAGGTACGATACACCTAAGTACAAACTAAGATAAAAACATAGACGTGACAATAAATAAATAGTCAATATGATACTATTTTAACTAAAAGCACTCATGACGCTTTGGTAGAAATGATAGTAAATAAACATAAGGAATGTTGGTACATTTCATAATAAACTTATATTTGTCATTGTGGTTGATAATAATGTAAAATATGCTTCGTCAATAGCATCAGGTTCAGATTTTCTGATTAGGTACTACGTCTAGAGCGCGACAAACTGTTGTGCGATTAACGCTAGCGCACGTTAGAAAAAGCGTCAACTCAAAAAAGTATATAAATAAATATTTTATGTTAATTAATCATGATATTCTACATTCGAAACTAAAACTTTTAGTTATGTATGGTCTGCTAGTACTCTTTCGCTCAACACAACATTGAACAAAATATTGGACATTTAGAGATCAATTTTCCCATACCTTTACGACTACCTATACAAATTTTAATGGTGTCGCACCAGAGTGATGTCAAGCAACAATGTTTCGCAATAGTGTTATTTGGATTTATTGTGAGTTACTTAATTTATCTGGCATTAGTATTAATCGCACCACCGTTTGTCGCGTTCGAGTGGCACGCTCAGATTGTCTGAAAAACCATATTGATTATTTTAAGGAAGTTCCTATTATAATAATCTCAGAGGTACAAGTTTTACCAGTATTAATATTTTTGCCTGGTCCTAAACACAGCAATTAGAACCCATAATTTCAATTCAATAGTAAAAACATTTCGTTTTATTTATAGCCCATTACAATAAAAGATAAGTTAGTGCAAGAGTTACATAATAATATGATTATTTGTAAATTGCAATACCTATGCAAGTATGCATATTATGTAGTGAAGATATGAAAACTAAGAACTCAAAAAAGCATTTCAACTTTTTTTATTAAAAATGCAGGTATTTATATTGACCTTAAGTAACTTAGAATAAGTTTGTAAATCCAAATATTTCCAACAACTTAAATAAAGAACAAACAATTTACATGAAATCTTAGATATTTTATTTTAAACTTTGTAATAAAAAATGGGCTATTCATATTATTCTCAGTCACTTACATTAAAGTTTGTGATACTAGAAATTTAAAAAATTACCTATAGATAATTAAGCTTCATGTTCATTAAATATACCACAAAGCAATATTAATTATGTGGTTTTTATTATTGCTTGTTAATTATATTTTGCGGCTATCAAGTGGTAAGTACCTGGGACAGGTAGTCCAAATGGGTAGGTCCAACTTCGAGAAGGAGGTTTCTCGTCGAATCCAATTAGGATGGGTAGCGTTCGGGAAGTTAAGGCAGATCTTTTCGTCCAAAATACCTCAGTGTCTCAAGACGAAGGTCTTTGACCAGTGTGTGTTGCCAGTTATGACATACGGAAGCGAAACGTGGTCGCTCACTAAGGGCCTCTTGAATAGACTCAAGGTTGCTCAGCGTGCTATGGAGAGGCTATGTTAGGTTGTCCCCTACGCGATAAAATCCGAAACGATGATATCCGTAGGAGAACTAGGGTGACCGACATAGCCCAGAGGATTAGCAGTTGAAGTGGCATGGGCAGGGCACATAGTGCGTAGAACCGATGGCCGATGGCGGAAAGGTTCTCGAGTGGCGTCCACGTAACGGAAAGCGAAGCGTAGGCGACCCCAACCAGGATTGGACGGATGATCTGGTTAAGGTGGCGGGTAGCAGATGGATGTCAACTGCAAGGATCGGTCCGCGTGGAAATCATTAGGGGAGGCCTTCGTTCAGCATGGACATAATTGGGCTGTAATGATGATGATGATGAAGTGATGTCATAAAACGATGCGACTTCCATAATGATTAGAGAATTATAACACAAAGGCTGAAACTTTTCCCTTCATAATCAGCCTCCTATTACAAAGAAAAGTACCAAATTGCCACAAAATTTATATAATTTAATGCAACCTAATTTTAATTAGAGCGTCGGTGGCTCAGTTGTGTGGACTGTCGCCTTCCTACCGGGAGGGCTGAGGTTCAAATCCCGACAAGTACCAATGTATTTTTCGATTTTCGAAAAATATGTTCGTTATCCGACGCTCTTACGGTGAAGGAAACCTTCATGCACGCCTGCGAAGAGATTCGAAGGTTGTGTGTGAAGTCGTCCAATCCGCACTGGGCCCGCGTGGACGACTTAGGCCTATACGGGTAGGCTCGTGCCCCTCGGTGGGGACGTTTAATGAGCTGATGATAAATTTTAATAAGATTCTGTAACACATTGAATGCCAACCTTCGTTTAAACATATATGCACAAACTAGAAAATTTATATTGTGGCTGGTTTTATGGCATATAATGTGTTAAAAATCATGTTAAATCGCGTCTTTATATATTTCATTTATTCATAATATATTTTCAATATTATTTAAGCTTTGGCTCTATGTTTGATTTCTTGGTCATCAGAATTACTTTAAGTGGTACAGTTTCTCCAGGTGCAGCAACATTGGTGTCAATGAACCATATGTAGTTGTCTGACCTCAACAGGCGGCAATTCTTCTTCAAGCGTAACATTTGGCGGCAGAACTTGATCAGCAAGTTCTGTTAAAAGTCTAGAACTTTCATCGCATCCCCATGCCATTTGATACATAGATTTTCCTCGAAGTCGTCTGCTAAATGAACTTCCTGTAATATTATAAATAACAATATGTAGTAATTC
Organism: Leucinodes orbonalis; assembly: GCA_019425675.1. Taxonomy (NCBI): domain Eukaryota; kingdom Metazoa; phylum Arthropoda; class Insecta; order Lepidoptera; family Crambidae; genus Leucinodes; species Leucinodes orbonalis. Next base: position 10,552 of record PQWD01006099.1, read on the forward strand.
ACAGTTTTTAAGTATATAATGAAATTGGAAATGAAACTTGATATAGACTAATTGTCCCCAAGTAACTAATACAAAGGGTAACAGCTATATATTGGGGTAGTAAAATTTACCATAACAGGAAAGTTGAGCTTTGTCAAAGTAACAGCACTGCCATGGCTACTTTTGTACTAACTTCTGCCTAGACACGACAGTGCTCGCTGAGAAAGAGCCTCTTTGACGACACTTATTCATGTGCTATGTATATAGGTGTCTAGGTCACCTTGAATGTCAGACAAAATTTGACCAATAACATGACTTCAAAAGAAAATATTAAGAGGAATAAATAAAGATAAGAGGTTCATAACATGTAAGTGAGAGTGGCTTATCTTTGAACCCAGATGGTTAAAGATCAGTAGCATGCATACAACTATCTTTATAAATAAAAAATATATAAGAATAATATGTATATATATAAAGAAATAAAACATACAAATATAAAGAAATAAAACATACAAATTTAGTGAACAATAACATCATTTAGATAAACTTTATCAAGATAAGATATGTATAATATGGCTGTGATTAAAAGCATATTAAGCTACAAGACATAATTTACTTACCTACAACACCTAAATGTTCAGATATGTCTCTTTTCACATCAGAGACATCCCACATTGCCAGAAAAGATCCAAAGCATGAAGATGATGGACTTTCTGGTGATACATATGGTTTATATGAAAAGCTGTAATGGTGGGCAATAGCAGCCAGAAACATTTCTATACAAATAAGGAAATCCTGAAAAAAAGTTTAAATAACATAATGAATATATGCATGTAGTTACTACAATACCAAACATTATTTATTATTGACATATATATTGTAACAACTACATACCTGTAACTTTGAGGATATTATTGTTATTTTGCCAGAGTCTGTAATTCCCCATATGGATGATATGACACACAATACACTAATATGTTAATGATAACACCTTGGCTGCAACATAAATAAAGAAATCATTTTGTAACAGAACTTAATAAGTTCACCAAATCGCCTTTGGGTCTGAAACAGGGAAATTATAGAAAATCTACTGCATCTATTAATATATGCAATGGTCAGTTAAAGGGTTAATTGCTTTCATTTTATTTATATTTCCATTCGTATAAACAATATTAAATATAATTGTTTTACTATGTGAAATTACTAACTCAAGGGTGCTGCTAGTGTAATTTAACTTTAATAATACTTACAAAAATGAAAAAGACTACAGCTTTTATGCATAGAAATTTCCAATAGGTTTCATGGCTTTAGTTCTGTTCTGTTGCTCTATAGAATAACACCAGGCAATACATGCAACAAATTGTGACAGTTGTTGATAGCAATTATGTAGGGAAGCTACATTAGGCTGAAATCACTCTCCCATAAACACACACATCTCACATACCATGATATAACTGTTGTGATGCCTTACAACTGTATATTGTAGATACCATGCTGCAATTGTGTACTAATTCACTGAAATAATAATTATAGATTATTTTCTCAAATATCAATACACAAAAAGTAAAAATGTATCTTAAAGTTTACCACAGTCAACATCAGTGTCACACAGAGTAAGAAAGGACAAAAGTGAATTCCACATGATCATGGTGGCAGAATCTCTATTGACAAACCGCTTCAGTCAGAATCAGTGAATGAGATGCTTCTTCACTCAATCGCTTGCTGCGCGTTTTTTGGGGTCCACAGTTCTAACCTTACCAAAATGGATTTGAAAACGTTATGGATTAAAAAAGTCAATAAGGGTTTTGACCATGGCGGCCGACGAATAAGCTTATAGTCAATAAGCTCATTAATGAGTTTTGGCTATAACATATGAGCGTTGGTGGCTCAATGGTGTGGACTGTCGCCCTACCACCGGGAGGCTGAGGTTCAAATCCCACCACGTACCAAGGTGTATTTGAATTTTCGAAAATTATATGTATATTATCCGACGCCCTCACGGTGAAGGAAAACATAGTGAGGCACATCGCACTCCTGCGTAGAGATTCACAGGTTGTCCGTGAAGTCGTCCAACCCGCACTGAGCCCACATGGATGACTAAGGCCTAATCACAAATCAATAAGGGTAGGCTCGTGCCCCTCGATGGGGATGTTTAATGAGATGATGTAGCACCAAGAAACATATTATAAAATAATTTTTATTTACTTAGTAACCTTCTACAGATTAATTATTTGCCGCTTAAACAATACATTTGCATACAATGACTAAACACAAACTTTTAAAGTACCTACTAACAAAATTACCAGAAAAATTACCTTCCCATTTCCCATGGTGTTAAACAGCACAAAGGAAATATATGATAAACTTGAGGTTTCAATCCCAAAACTGCTTCCCAATCTGGACATTCATTTAAATAATTTAGTAAATACTTCATAAAATTGTAAATCACATAGGCTTCATAACACTCTCTTAGGGAATCTACATATATAGATTGCTCTGGGAATTCCAGCCCAATCCATGCATTTAGTGCATAAATTGGCACCATCCAAAGTATTCTGAAATTTAAGAGGAAATGCCAGAACACAAAAAAAAATTATTCATAAAAAATATAAAAAGTTTACTTATATAAATAAACAAAAGCTAAATATTTTTATTTTGAATGAACTTTATCAAAATGCTATAGTTAGAGGAAATAAAAAATATTTGTAATTGGAAGGTCAATGTCTTACCTTATTATATGTTTTTGTAATGATGGTTTTGTGTAATGAACAATATGTTGAATTATTTGCCATATAGATATAGGTAGAGCTAACAAAACAAACCCTCCACCTGCAAGGGCTGCTTGTTCATCAGCGTCAAATCCATTGCTTAGAGACTTCGCTATGAATACTGGTACTAGCACAATTATGACAATAATATATGTTGCAATCAAGAATGGCCTAATCCACAATTTCCATTGATGAAAAAATGCTATTATAGAAGGGGAACACATTTTTACGAGTTCTTAAAATTAATTACATGAAGCTAAAGAATAACACTGATTCCTTAACACAAACACAAAACAAATTAGTATAATTAGTCGCGAAAGTTTGTAATGGATTGTAATTATTATATATTATTATTAACATTCTGACAGTCAAATGACAATTAAATGTCAACTACCCACCAAGAAGATTATAATCTAAGGAGCGCTCAGCTCACTTAAGAGTCGTTAAATCGGTCGAGCGAGGGTACTGGTGTCTCGCTCTACGTAGGATGACCACGATATGATAGATCTAAATATGGGACTGTATTTTTTTTATAAAGGTAGTAAACATTTAATATGTTCATGTTTGTTCCAACCGATGAATGTTTGTAGCTCCTGTTTTTAATTGCAGTAAGCATAGCAAAACATTTTGCCGAATTTCAGCCGAGTATAAGAGGGGAAAACAGAAACAGAAAATTTATTTATTATGTTGAAAATTAAGTTGCCGAAAAATTCGGACGAATCTGATTTAAAATTATGCTAAATGTATAAGAAATATTTTTATTGGCAAATAATGAGATATAGGGGGTTATAAGTGCAGAATCTATTCCTTTATCATAAAATAAAATCTAGTAAAATCAAATCATTTACTGTTGATTCTTGGGCCAAACTTTTTAGAAGTTTGGGCATCGTGAACAATTTATAAAACACATTAATGCAATTAAGATCTTTCTGAAATCTACCAAATCTACAACGAAAAGAATATAAATTGAAAAAACGACAACATGGCCGATCTGTGAAATTTATTTCTACGAATCTCTAAATGCGTGACTCATGCAATGACTCAGCAAGGCAAGGTGGATGACCTAGGGCGACAGCAGAGGGCGCGTGCAGATACTATCGGCCAGACACGTCATCGGATCCCGCCTCCAGTCATAACAGATTTCAGTTCCACTGGGTCCAGGAGGGGGAATAAGAGTGCGTGCACCTTAGTTAGCGCGTATGTTGGTGCACCTAAATCTTTTCTGCGTAGCTGACTGCTTCCGAAAAATTGGACTTTGAATTCATTAAGTCCCATGGTGATAGGCCGAGGTAGAGAGGTCTGGTTTGATGTAGACTGGATTTTGTATTTCTTGCACATGGGTGGCTCTGGGGGTATTTAATACACCGTGGTCGTTTTCAATCTGCACTGGGGAGTCGGGAAGGATTCAGCAGCACCTAGAGTGACAAAGAAGCCCGATTTAGGGAGACACTGCTTTCCCGGCGCAGTCAGGGAGGGACTTGAAAAGATGCCCCAAAAATTGTTCTCCCTACCGCACAAGACACAATAATCTAACACTTTTGGTGTATGGAATGTACGCACACTCCTAGATCGTGATCGTCAACGCTTGCCCTGAAACGAAAACTGCTATTGTTGCTTGGGAACTTCGTCGTTACAATATTAATGTGGCCGCTCTCAGTGAAACACATATGGTTGAAGAAGGGGAGTTAGTGGATCAGGGTGGTGGATATACGTACTTGTGGATGGGATTTGCTTCTTCTGAATCTAGAACATCTGGTGTTGGTGTTGCGGTTAAGAATCAACTTTTAAAACAACTACAAAATTTTCCCGTGCATATCTCGGATCGTGTTTCCACACTGCGCCTTCATCTTGTTAACCACAACTACCTTAATGTTATCAGTGTCTATACCCCCTACGTAGGATAAGTCAGATAATATGAAGGATAAGTTTTATAATGAAGAGTCCCAATATATTGGAAGCATACGCCCCAGGGAAAGATCTTACTTCTGGGTGACTTCAATGCCAGAGTGGGAAAGGACTATGAAGCGTGGCCTTGTGTTTTGGGTACGCACGGTGTGGGAAGTATAAACAGTAGTGGTCAGCAACTGCTCGGTCTGTGTGCACAGTACCACGTGTGAACTGCTCAAATACGGCGGCTCGGTGTTGCATTCGATTATATGGGAACTTTTTAATTTTATATGGAAAGAAAAACAAATCCCATTTTCTTTCAAAGTGTCATGCATTAAGGCCTCATGCAAGGGCAAGGGTGATCGTTCCGATTGCGGTTCTCACCGAGGTATTCCACTATTGTCAGTTCCCGGAAAAACCTTTGCCCGAGTCTTACTTAACCTAGCGAAATTATCGGAAAAGTTTTTACCAAAAACCCAGTTCGGTTTCTGGGCGGATTGTGGGACGTGTGAAGTGGAGTGAAGCCATTTTCTCGCTTCGTCAGTTACAGGAAAAAAGCAGAGATCAAAGTCGTCATTTATACATCTGCTCTGTTGACCTTGAAAAGGCATTTGACAGCGTAATTCGTGAAGTCGTGAAGCTGTCTGGGTAGTACTTGAAAGGATAGGTTGCACGGATAAAAATTTAAGGCTCTTAAGACTTCTTCATGATGACATGCAATGCTGTGTTGCTGTGGATGGGAGAACAATCAGAATTCTTTCCCGTTTCCTGTGGGGTGAAGCAGGGGTGTGTTTTAGTACTAACATTGTTTCCTTTGTATTTTGCGGTTGTAGTCGGGGAGGTCTTGGAAACAACTGCTGAAGGAGTGCGTATCCGTTATCGCACCGACAGTAATCTTTTCAATCTAGCTCGGCTCAAGGCACGCACGAAAGTGTCCTGCGTGATGATCACTGAGATCATGTATGGAAATGGCATATGCTTTGTATCAGAAACCCCAGAAGGCCCGCAGGAGTTAATGTCGAACGTAAATAATGTTGCTAACGTTAACGTTATATTGCTAACGTTAACAATGCTGTTGTGAATTCGGACTTAAAATTAATGTTAAAAAACCGAGATACTCTCAGTGGACATCCAGGATCGCGAGGCAGTATCTATTAATCTCGCACAGACAAACTAAAGCAGATTGAAAGTTTCGCTACCTTGGAGTGCCATCACTTCTAAGTGCGATCTTTATACAGAAAAGCAGCAGGATCTGCGGCTGCAGCATTATCCCAATATTTTGTATTCAGTGGAAACGTGGACTGTGCATACGCGCCGCATTCGCATGTTTGATATATTCCACCTCAAATGCCTCCGGAAAACCCTCAATATAAAATGGTCCGAACGAGTAAGGAGCACTGAGGTTCTGCGTAGAGCAAATGTGGGTGGCATAGAAGCTTATCTCATGCGGCGGTGGTGCGGGCACTCTCGGATGGCTAAGGAACGTATCGTGGCGGTCAAATCCTCAAATGTAAAGATGTAGCTAAGCGACATATTATCAAATAGTGTGACATAAACCTTATTCAATGGGTACATCAGACTTCCAAGTGTCCCGAGTGGTGATCTTTAGTGAATAGAAATATTATCGACTTTGAAGCTAATCCATGTGCGAGGACATTTATCAAGAAGATTAGCTATATAAGCCGCCACACCAGAGCGCATGAGCGCCAACATCGGAGTTGAAGCAGTCGCCATAACCGAAATCAGTTGGAGAGAGAGTAGTAGTATTGCAGTAGTATGAACATCGCCAAAAACATTCATACATCTTATATGTGCGGCTGCCGCGCGCTAACTGAGCGTGCTAAATCTTATTACACTATACAATATGCAGCACGATCGACATCGCATAGGTCGGTCAAATTAGAAGGCCCCCTGTTCTAACTGTTTTTACACTACGCTATTTGCAGGGACCCTGCAGATAGCATAGTGTAAAACTAGTTATGTATTTATGACAACGGGGAGGCCGTATGTAAGTTTGTATGTTTATATGGTTCTAATCTTGCAAAATGTCCTGTGTATGCTTCAAAAATGTTACGAGTAAAAATTTAGTCTATATAAGTAGATAGTTAAATTAAACAGAAAATAATCGAAATTTATTGTAGATTCATTCATTATCTATTTAAAATACCTGTGGGTACTTTGCTTAGTCCCAATAATTATTATATTACATGATTCTATTGTTTCACTATCATAAAAATATTATTTTATCTTATTTTTTTCTACACGAGTATACATACGCGATTGACTGCATTTGTGGTTAACTTTGGTGTATCGTCTGAAACATGAACCCGGTTAAATCGTACAATACTTGATGCCAGTATTTCTCTTGAAAATGAAAATTTTTGATGTTCATAGTAAGCGCTCTCTGTAAATTTAATCTCCTTGGCTAAGACCAGTGTTGGATTCATTGTTGGACAGTGACAACAATATATTGTACACATTGGTGAAACAGAGATATAAAAGGTAAGTCAAGTGATGACTTTGACTGTGTGTGTTGCAAGAAAGAAATTTATTTGAAAGAAAAAAATCTTCACAGGTGTGTGGTTTTATCAAAATGGGTTTGGTCAAAAGTTTTTAATTTTACAAAAAAATATTATTTAGGCTTATTACTATGTGATTAGGGGTCATACAATTTAAGCAAAACAAAATCCGTCGCGGTATTTATATTTTTGTGCATTTACAGTTATACGCGTAACACGTATTTTGTGCATCGAGTTTAGCATTGAATTAGGCCACATAGCGATCTCTCCCTAAAATACCGCTGTTCTGGCTGTCGACGTATCAACCTAACGTGAGTTCGTAATTTACTGCCGCGTTTTATTATTTTACTTATTTCACGACTTGTTAAATGTGGGATAATACAGCAGATACTTTTGATAACGTTTATAAATAGTATATCGCAAGTCGATAATTCGTATGTTTTCGTAAATGGGTCAACTCGCCATTCCGTAGAGTAACAAATAGTTCTGTGCTTCTAGCGTTTGTGATCTACTTAAATCAAGGTGTCGTCAATTTTGTAAACGCTAGTCTAAGATTTTAACATTGGTGTTTGTTTCCGTGATACATAGAGGCGGGAGAGTGATGACCAGAAAGGCCGCGACCTGGTAATGTGATGTCATCAAAAGGGGAAACCGAGGCCGATTCTGGCACCGTGTCGCCAAATCTGCCTGCAATAAAAAATGAACCGGTAAATATGAAAACATTATTATTCCTAATTTTAAGTTTACATTTTTAACATTTATTGTGTTTGTTTGGTATCAGACTAATGTATCCACTTCTTGGTGATTCCTTGTTATATATTTTTTTCCACGGAATTACTGCTCCTAATGCAGAGGCATGAATTCAAAAATATCATTCATTTCCTAATATTAATTTTCTTGCATTATTGAAAATCTTCTGTAATTTTAATGCAAGAAAAGAAATCTTATTTTAACTCATAAAAACTATACTTCATCAAGACTGTATTGTAAATTTTAGTTTAATAAATAAAAATAATTATTATTATCCACAAACATTCACACAGCACCATCTAGCCCCATACTAAGTGAGGAGCTTGTACTTAGGGTAGTAAACAACTTGTAAACATACTTAAATACAATTTTTGTAAACAATATGTATGGAAACACACAGACCACTACAAACAGATATGTTCATGTACACATATATGTTTGTAATGCCCGGGGACTGAACCTGCAACCCTTGGTGTAGTAGCCCATGTCTAGACCATGACACAAAATTTGGGTTGTCAAATATATTTAACTATAATTATACTATTTGTTTGAGCATTGGAATTGCAGCTTCATTATTAGTTTTATCCACAACCTGTATTCACTTGAGCTATTACAATTTATATTATTAATTGATTGCTTTTATTTAATTGCCAATATACTTTTTATAAGTAACATTTCCTAGATTATTTTAATTTTTTTAATAACATTGTCTATTGAATCCTGGAATTTGCTGGAGCTGTGAACCCATCATTATCAATGACAAGTAATTATGAACAAATTATTTCATAATCTGGACTCAATTACAATTGCTATTAGTGATGACTTAGGAGTTTAATTGCATTCATCTGTTTCATGCTTAAAAATAAAAATAGGTTTATATTATTATTCACTAAATAGACTACAACTACTACAGTTTTTATGACTGAATTAAAACTAATTTAAATGATTTTCATTTGATTTAAGTTAATTTAATTACAATTGGTCCTCAGGGCCAGGGTAGTGTCAGACTATTGAATTTGTCAGATAGAGTATACAGTATATAATGTCTTACGTGGTAGACACTCATACGTACAGCCCGCTATGATGTCTCGTTCCTAATGTGCACCGCAAAGTAATGGAACCCCTTGCATCCTTTTGTGTTCCCCGATCATTACAACCCGGCCGTCTTCAAGGCAAGAGTGAATAGGCTGTTTCTAGGCAGGCATGATCCATTCTCGGCGCAACATCACTTGCCATCAGGTCAGATGGCGGTCACATGTCTGCCTATAGAAAACAAAATAAAAATTGCCATAATTGATTGGATGCTCACCATAGTCAATATTTTGTGGAATGCCCAAAATTTATAGCAAACTTGCCTCCTAGCAGCATATTCTCTTGTGTTTATAAATCCCCTCTGGATAAATGAGGTGAATTTATATTATGTAAAACAAATGTTTTTTGAGAGTTTCGTTTTATTAATTTATAAATAATAAATCCTGGAATTTTAAAAAATGTGAAACAGTGGTATGATAGAATCTGTTGCACTAAAACAATGTTTTCATCGGACTCCAGGGTGTCTTTAGTTTCAATACTGTATTTTATTTTCAGGTAGCTACAGTAAGCAACAAGGAGACTTCGAAACGGGGTGGTACATTACTGAAATGTACCACCTGCAACAGCTTTAGTACTTTAAGTAGTCGTGCCTTAACCACACACATGGCGCAGTGTTCGCCGGACAACAACAATGTGGCGGCGGCGCAGAACGCGGACGCTCGTCCACACAGGAAACTATTCGAGTGCGACGTATGCAATATGAAGTTCTCGAACGGGGCCAACATGCGCCGCCACAAGATGCGCCACACCGGCGTGAAGCCGTACGAGTGTCGCGTATGCCAAAAAAGATTCTTCAGAAAGGATCACTTGGCTGAACACTTTACGACGCACACCAAGAGCTTGCCGTACCATTGCCCGATATGTAATAGGGGGTTCCAGCGCCAGATTGCCATGCGTGCGCACTTCCAGAACGAACATGTTGGACAGCATGATCTTGTTAAAACTTGCCCACTGTGTAGCTACCGCGCGCCCACCATGAAAAGCCTAAGAGTACATTTTTTCAATAGGTATGTACAAAAATAATATTATCAATTTTTTAAAGGATATTGGCCTAAAAAAGTTATCCTTCAGTAATGTAGGTACACCACTTAACAAACAACGACCAACATGCTTGCATTTTGGTAGAGGCTATTCTTGTGCTTATTAACATTGCTGAAGAATGTATTTTATACCCACATTTTTGGTGTCCTTTATCTCTTAAACATTTCAATATCGACACCTATTTCACCTGTGCGTTTTAAAAAAAACTTTCTCCCCGCACCATAAATTTGTGGAATGAGTTGCCGAATGCGGTATTTCCGGACAGATATGTCCTGCAGACTTTCAAGATAAGGCCATACAAGAGTATGGTAAGAGGCTCCTTTGCTGTTGCAAATGTCCATAGGCGTGATAAGTGTTGCATTTCCACTTTTTGGCTGCCATCTAACCATAGAAATTACATTGACATGACGTCGTCGTCTATGGTGTTCAATGTTTAAATTAGTGTGTGGACAAAAGTTTTGCAATATTCCAGTTCTAGAGCCAAGTATCATCATTACTTAGTTCATTACTATCCCTTTTGCAGACACGGTATAGATCTGGACAATCCCGGTCCAGGCAACAACTCAGTTTCCCTATTGGCCGCTGGGATAGCCAATGCAGCTTATGCGGACGGCACTATGGACGCTGCAGCGATGAATGCCCTAGGAGCTCTAGGCTCCGGACTATCAGTGTCGGTCGCGGCCGCATACTCGGATAGCGGGGACAGTAACGGGGCCCGATCAGTTGACAACGCAACACCGCCCATGCACTATCTAACACCCCACGTCGAGATATCTATGGCCGATAACAATGAGACGTTCTCGCCGGGACAGACGAACCATTTAAATAATTCAGGTAATTTTATTGATGTTTTTATTTATTTCAAGGTTAAACAAATAATGGTAAGTGATATCGCCGTGGACACCGAAGAAGCGACGAGTTCGAATATGTTCAAAAATTGCGTTACGTAATACTTGAACGCTCCCTTGATAGTGATTAGAACGTTAAGAGTAATATAATATCCATAACAATGGTCACTGTTGCGAAATTTTTTACCTAATTACACAGCAAATTATCATTTCAAAAGTTATTAGTAATTAAAATGCATTTGCCTATTAGGTTTTGTTTCCAGAGGTATTCAGAAGTCAAGTCATCACGTGACCTGTTTATTTATAGTCAAGTCTATACATATTTCTAAAATAAAATTTATCGTAATTTTATGGTCTATACCACGCTGCAACAGGCCAAGCTATACTAAAAATATAACTAATATGGCGGCAACAGTGAGTCTACTTTTTATGATATAAGATGTGCTGAAGCGGCACATGAAGCGTTGCGAAATGAACCCTTTGCAATGGAAGAAGCGAGCAGCGACAAGACCAAAATGGAGGAGTTTTAATAACAAAGTACACGGCTTTGAAATTCACCGACACTCCGAATTTGACCCCAAACGCGATTAGTTTAAAGCACGAGTGTGCTATTCAATACATTTTTATTAACGGTGTGCTCACATGCCCGCTATGTGCTAGGATCTCCTGTAACAAGAATGGCTACACAAGCCACGTGCGGGCGCACGAACGGGCTAGAATCAGAAGTAGTTAAATAGTCACCATGACTGATATAGGTTGGACCACATCATCATCATCACTTTTTCTACCATAGAGAGGCATTTGACCGCCAACTCACCTGATGGTAAGTAATGATGCGGCCGATGATGGATCATGCCTGCCTAGAAACAGCCTATTCACTTTTGCCTTAAAGACTGTTGTAATGCCGGGGAACACACAAGAAGGCAGCGAGTTACATTCTTTTGCGGTGCACATTAAAAGAGTCGTCGACCATGTATGGATGGAATGCTGGTCTGCGTCTTGTAGCCCGATGGTAAAAAGGAGCTGGTGGAACAAACTCGTCTAATTCCTTAATGTAAACAATAGGTTTCCTATTGCCTCGAGTTTTCAAAGGTCAAAATACTATGTACATGTATAAAAATATACATTTTCATGTAATACAGACTCCCGGATGAACGGCGAGGGCCCCAGCTCTCCGCAATCGGGCGATAGTGCAATCGCTAGCAGCTCACTCTCCGCCGGACTACCCACCAACATCACGCCGTCGATTACCCTAATACCCATCAAACAGGTACGTTATCTGCTCTTATATACTCTAAAGTTATAATAAACAGCTTTTCCGCAGTATAAGATATTCTACCAAAGTAAAACGTATTGATGTGTTTATTCGGGGTGTCAGCTATTTGGTGTAATGGTTGAGACGTCGGCTACTACATCAAGGGTTTCGGGTTCGATTCCGGGCAGTACAAACATTTGTGTGCATGAACATGTCTGTTTGTATTGGTCTGGTATTTTTATGTATAATATGTATGTACATATTAACAAAAAAAAAAAAACATATAAGAATATTTATCCGTTATTTAATACCATGCTACAGGCATCACGTTTAACTTGGGCTAGATGGCGCTGTGTGAATGTTAGTGGATATTTATTTATTTTAAATTGCTTCGTAAGCTAATGCGTGAGCTGCGCACGCGCGCAGTAAACATTACTTTATTTTCCTAAATAAAAGTATTTTCTATAGTAAAGTAGCCATGTTTTTACATTAGCTACTGCCAAAAACTCCGTTTAAATCGGTCAAGCGTTTCAGAGATTTCCCTGAAACCTTGGTGTATGCTTCGTATATACATTATTCAAATGCATGTAGTTAAAAACTGATATTTAAATATAACAGACACTGAAATTTTATTGATATGAATAGATTATGTATTTTCTAGGTGGTAGACTCGATACTGAGTCGTCTAGGTTGGTACCACCGCGGTGCCCGATATTGTCTCGTGGCAGAGTGTTATGCACATTTGTTTTTCGGGGTAAGGGGACTGTAGCTGGTTAAATTACTGAGAGTATGAGACCTAATACGTCATTTGGGTGACGGGCGCAGGGCGGTATTGACGGTGGATAATTCCTTTACACAGTTTTTATTTTCGTACAACACTGTTCTGTCATGATCAGGCGTATCACTTACTATTAGGTAAGCAAACTGACCGTCGCATACACTTTATAATATCAACAAATTAGCGGACTTTTGTGTTTATTTTCGGCTGGGAGTTTTTACTTTAGTTTTACAGGTTGCTATAATCATATACAATTCTGATGATTTTATCAAAAAAACTGTAATTAATCCATAGGACTTGGAACTGATTAGACGAGTAACGGCTATGCTAAATTATTTTAGTAGGTTTCTTTTTAATTAACAATAAGTTTTTTTATAAGTTTATCGTCATTTATAACATAGAATAATATTATCCCTATATGTATAAACAAGAGTTCTAAATTTTATTTTCTGACTCGGATTAAATCATGTGTAGTTTCGTCACACAAAATATTTAATCGTTACTTTGATTTCGTGAATTCGTCACACAATTATTAACCCTTAAGCTATACAAGCAAGTGATGATTCTTCAACGTGCAAACATATGTCTTTCCGTCACTTAACCTATTAACCGCCGGGATTCCAGCCACAATAGAAAATCTATTGTGTCTTGAATATAATTATGCAAAGGTTAAAGTACCTTTAAGTTAAGTAATAATATTCATATACTTGTATCAGCAAGCGCCAATAAAACTACACTCGCGTGCAAGTAAATCGACTCAAGCCTCAAGTACGCATAACAAGTGATATAACTAAAAAATGCCTTATTATACCTCTATATAATGTTTTACATAATTAAAGCCTAGTAATTGAGCTTTAAAATGGTGTAAGTTGCATGAAAATCGATTCAGTAGTTTAGTAAAAAAGGTTAATGCTAATGATAATGTAAAATGTTGAAAATTCATACAATTTCACAGTATGGGTTATTGTGTTTAAATGAAACAAAATGTGCGTAAGATAAAAAATTATTCGTGTCAATATTTGGTATTCCTCCTCTAGCTCTGATCACTGCTCTCATGCGATTCTTCATCGACCTTATCAACTTCTTAATGGATGATTGTGGTATTCGACCCCACTCTTCTACAACGCAGTCTTGAGCTCATTGATGTTTGTCGGAGCTGGATTCCTCGCTCTAACTTTCCTTTTGAGCTCGTCCCATATGTGCTCAATGGGATTTAAATCGGGGCTGAGCGCTGGCCAATGCATAGTGTGAATTCCAACTTCGTTCAGGAAATCACGTGTGGCCCGAGCAGTGTGATATCGGGCATTATCATGCATCAAGATGAAAATATCCCCAAAAGCCTTGATAAGGGACAACTTGATCCAGTAGAACATTTTCAATGTAACGATCACTGGTCAGACCTCCTCCCGGCCTCCCCAGGAACGAAAACAAGGTCCGTTTTGCCTCTAAGGAAGTTCCAGCCACATCATGCAGATCCGCCACCATATGCAACGGTTTCCACAAAGCAGCACTGTGTAAACCGTTCACCGGGATGACGGTATATATACGGCGAACTTGACGTAGCTCCTGCTGCACATCTACGCCGGTAAGGTGTCGATTTCGGAGAGAGGTCGAGACCAAAAACCGGTCGTCACGCTCCGAGGTGCACCGGCGTCGGCTGGTATTAGGCCTCGAGTGAAGGCACCAGTCTCTGAACCTTCTGTATACTCTCGAGACAGCGGACTGACTCATATTCAAACGACGAGCGACTTTTCGCTGTTCAACCCTTCTTGCAACAGGGCAACGACTTGAGCGGCTTCTTCAGGTGTTGTATCCATTTTTCTTCAAATGACGGCTTTAATTTGTAGAGATGTGTTCAGGTCAACGTCTAATGAGCGACTGATAAGAAAAAAATGATTACAGGGGGTTTTATAGGGGGTTGTGTCGCGCAAGTTGTGAATAGAGCGCAAAGTAGTTTACGGGAGGTTGCGTTCAGTTGCATTCTAAGTACAAGTGTTTATTTAAATTACTGATATTATGCTACCATTTGAAAGCCTAATTACTAGGCTTTAATTATGTAAAACATTATATAGAGGTAAAATAAGTCATTTTTTAGTTATATCACTTTTTATGCGCACTTGAAGCTTGAGTCGATTTACTTGCACGCGAGAGTAGTTTAGATTTCATCATAACATTGAGAGCCATATGAAGCTTTTAATGCCATCACCAAAATCTTTATCTGAAAAATTAAGTATGAGTTTGGTGTGTAAAGTTAGACCGATAATACAAAGTTTTTGAGGCCATCAGCACAGACTATTTCCGAAAAAAGCGAAGTCTTTAGCAATTAAAAAAATGCACAAATATTCGATCTTACTGTGATTGTCACAGATTATTCATGATATGCGTAAGCATACGTAATGGCAGTTTGGTCGTTTATGAAAGAAACGTAATGTTTGTACCACCAGGAGCCGAACTCACAGGACGATTCGGGTACAAGCGAAACCCGCGATGGTGAGGCGAACGGCGACAAGCGTGGCGTATCCTCCTCCCTTATCAAAGTGTCGCCGCTGAAAAGCCTATTGCGGGAAGACCTGCGCAGGCGCATATCCGCTAGAGGGCGCGCGCGTGGCTCCAATGTAAGTTTTACTATAACTAATTGCACGTAGCGTTATTATTTGGAACAAAGAATAATACATTTCTAACATAATATCCTTTAAACCGTGAAATTATTAATTCATAGCTGTCTCGAGATTATTTTAATTCATTTTGACACGTCCTAATAAAGTTATGCGACGGAAAAGCAGTGTTTTGTGGGTTCGGATATAGGGAAATGCGTTATACTTTAACTTAGCTCTAGTCGCTAGAGGGCGCTATACAATAACTAACGTGTACCAGCACCTATAAAACATTCGGTTTCGTGGGTTGTATTGTGTTTTCAAAGTAATTACAAAGTTATACGTATTATCAATTTTCTAAAATTTGTTACAAGTGGCAAATCAAGACACTAAAAGTGGCGTAATATTTGTATTGATTTCTTTTTCCTCATTTGTGTGACTAGCGATATTGAAGACGATATTCAATGCATATTAATGTTTTGTGTGACTAGCCGTTCTTTTTCTATGCGAGCTTCTTAAAATAAAAAACTTATTTAATGTTTAAATTTGTGGGACCATGTAGGTATATATTTTTTTTTAAAACTGTCAGCCATATAAATTATAGTAGCCAGCTTTGTGTCAATATTATTCTGAGCCCAGTTATCTAGCATGGAAATCACCTGTTTTGATTACAGAAAATCACATAATATACCCAAACATAATACATATAAGAAAATCTTATGAGAAACTCGTTACAAACTAATTATCGAAGTTAATTGAACTAAGTTAATTAATTAACTTTAACATTATTACTGGCAACCATTTAACACATATAAATGGGAGCTATAACAACCGGTCCGTATTAACTTGATTATGCAATCCATCACGAGAATCTACGTTTAACAGCTTTACCCTTAAATGTACCAATTAAAACATTCATAAAGAAATAAAAATGAATTTTCTTATATAATGTCAAGGAAAGTAGGTTCTAACCAGATGACAGATTTTAATAATTTTTTAACAGCCTTAGTTGCATATATTCAACCGACAATATTTTTTTGTTAATCCCAACGCGGCGGATTAAAGGCGAATTTGAAATAAATCTCAAAATTCTAATTTCCAGGCTCGTGCTTCACCATCTGAAGGCGGCGTCATCACTTCGACCCACGGCGACACGTCGATGCTACCCTCGTCCCTCGTATGTACATTTTGCTCTATAACATTCCCCGACACTACTCTATATTTCCTTCACAAGGGATGCCACTGCGACTCGAACCCATGGAAATGCAATATATGCGGCGAGCAGTGCTGCAACGTGTACGAATTCAACTCCCACCTGCTGAGTAAGAGCCACCAATGACTGTTTGCAGGGGGGCCGTTCGACAATCACTGACTTTTATGTTTGGTATGCACTTTTCGTACTAATGTGTGCATAGTCCGTAAGCACTTCAAAAGTTTTCACCTTATCTCGGTATTGAAGAAACGTTTCTATTTGACTATCTTCTTGTACTTTAATCGAATCTAGTTTAATTTTCTAATGGTGTTAGGCGCTATTGGGTTGAAGTGCTTCGACATTGCTCTACACTGAACGTCCCCCCGGAGCTATTTTATTTTAAAGTGCAAATTATGTCAAGGTATATTAAGTGGTTATTAATAGTTAAATGGGCGAAGATATTTGTATGGATATTTTAGTACTTAATGAAAGCAAAATGACGAGACTTGTGAAGAAATTACCTATTAAAATTCCCTTTAATTTATAATATTATCTGCTCTATACGAATTATTGGTGTTTAGATTACGGCTTGAGCAGACAGACGACTTTTTGTTATTGTCAAAGTGACTTTTTGGTGGAAATTGATACATTCCAAAGTGTGACATATACATTCCACAGAAAAATGAGATTGATTAAAATCTTGATAAAATCTTTGGAGGGGAAGAAGTGACTATATTTACTATAAATTACCCTTAAAGGTTAGATTTTATTTATTATTTCTTTTTACAGTACTAACTGTATGATTACCGTGATTAAAATAACTAAATTTTAGAGTATTTTTGGTGCGATAGTGAATTTTACAAATGTTTAGATTGTACAAATTGATATATTTTTACATTTCGCTGTTGACAAGATGTTATAGAAAGGCATAGCCTATAATAATTCCGTGATTGTTTAATTATTGTGATCGTGTACAGACAGGAATTAAAAAATTCTACATTCCGTTTTTTTATTTATGTTTTTCTTTATAAAGTGCATGTGATGCAAGTCCACGACTAATACTTAATGTACAATGTTAAATTATCTTTTGTTATACTTAATTATTTCTACTTATTGTTTTTTTATATTATTTAATTTCATCCATTATGTACTTAAAATATTACACCAATATATATATTGTTAATGATTAATTAATGCTCTTTCTGTTTGGAGGGAAAATTTTGGGTATAGATTAATTTTAATTAGTTTAAATTCATTGATTACCTAAAATGTACTTGCTCAATATAGCTCAAGTATGGGATGGTGTTGTACTCGCACAAAGGCATAATATTATTTGAAGCCCATACTGCGCAGCTAAACAACTCTTGCAGAAAGATGCACGTGCTAGGATTGGTGCCTGTACTATGTATGTACACTTATATTGTTATTGCATAATTTATTAACGACAGCATTGGCAAGTCTAGGACTAATTACTTAAAAGCTAGAGATCTCTTATCATGTAACTTATCAATGTAGATTTTATTAATTATTCTCATTTACTTATGTAAAAAAGAAGTGCTCAACCATGAGGTGAACGATTTTTATCTATACAATGATGTACAAAATATCGATTATTGTCGTGATGTGAACATGTTTTGTGTTTACAGGGCAACTGTATCGCATATCAAGTCCACTGACCTAACATTAAACATTAGGCTTATTAATGTAGTCAATTAAAACATTCCTCGTACCTATTAATGAAATTGGTTAATCCGTTCCATTTTTTCTTTAAAGTTTACATTCCTTTAGGTAATAAGTACTTAATATCGGTTGTGGTCTTGCCTGTTAAGTTTACGAAAATGACTTAGATGGAACTGAATTTGTTTACCAACGAAGTTATGTTTTGTTTTGTTATTACAACATTGGTATTAGATGTAAGCGGGCGCGGCGCGTGTGGTAGCCAGTCCCTAGTTAGGACATAGTGAGTTACCTGAAACATGCAACACATATTTATTTAGAGATTCTTATATATACGCTGTTTCGTTGTTGGTTATGTATAACTCTGATATTTATTTTAACATTTTAATTTCTACCGCAGCCGCCGCAATTTAATTAAGATAAGTTGTAATGTTAAGAGCTAATATAATTAATTGGTAACCCCATTGGGCGCCTTTACTTAATCCGTCCACATGTAATGATAAATTGCCTTTAATATTTAATAGAGTAATATATTTTATAGATTTTAGATATCATTAAGCGCAGATCTTAGGTATAAAAATGTTTACAGATTGCAGAGTTTTAAAGATATAATTATTTATTTATCTTCTATGAATCATAATGTCTGTTTTATAAATATAATCAAGCCAGGCATACACCTGCTTATTCGTGCTTTGTCCCCATATGAAAACACTTCACTGTGAGACCTGACTTGGTTACATTTATAATGGGGAATAATCTTGTTGATTGTTGCAATTTGAATTAAATATCTTTTATTTTTGTGTGGTAAATAATTACAAACTAAATTGAAAGTATTGGAGAATGTTGATTTAGTGGTGTATTTAAAATTATGTCAGTGTCTTATAGAAAGTAACAGTATTTAAAGAAACCTTCTTGTAGATTTTCTTTTTTTGCCGATAAATCTATTTTATTAAAATTTACTATACGTAAATTCAGTTTTACCTTTAGAAGATTATCAAAGAAGACATGTCTTCAATATGCAGTATGTTGAAACAAATGTTAGTGTAGCAAGCCTCACCTTAAACCAAATCACAGCTTACCAACATTTTAATTTTGTTTTAAGTTGTTATGTATGTAAGATAGATAAATTAACATGGTTGAAAGCAATTATTCATATAAGCGGGTTGAAAGTATCGTTGATATTTTACTGTTACATTTATTATGTTATTATTATTATTATTAAAAAATGAATAATATCATTTTACTAATATAATATTATATTAAATTAATATTATATACCGAGAGTGATAGTTAACTTATATCAAATTATAGCAGATTGTGCCTTAGATGAATAATTATGAAATAAAATAAAATCGTGATCATTAAACGTGTTTTTGAAGAGTATAATATTTAGATGTCTACAAATCACTATTGTTGGTAACATTATATGTTATAAAACACAAATCTAGAAAACTGTTGTATATGTTTGAAAAATGTTGAGCTTGTTTATAGTCTAAAAGTTAATTTGCAGAGAAGATTGTCCTCATCGCGTTGACGATGATCTACTTGTAAAATAATGGTACTTATTACCGAATATGTAGTTTATTTATTTACTTATGATAATTTGGTAAAGGGTCTAATAAAATATTAATAAACTATGAGATGTAACATTTTATTCTATTTTTTTGATTCCTTAAATTCTACACTAGATGTTTGTATACCTTTATTAGTTCAGACAAGAAGAAATTATACAATCTCGGAATCGCTAACGGATATATCCAACAAAGCAATGGAATTTCTATCGTGTCCGAAATCTTGGCGGTTAAAAGGTTAAAACATAAGGAGAGTAGGTAAAACCAAGATGAATCATGTGTCTCATCCACTTTAATAAGTACTGCACTAATAATTATATCATCAGCATATAACGGACAACTGCAGAATACAGGCCTTCCCGCATAGCATAGCTATTGGGAGATTAGGCCGTAACTCACCACGCCCCCAAGTGGATTGCTGGGTGTTAACGACCACCATACTAAGATTACAGTCAAAACCTACAGCTTAACGCGCCCACGAAAGCACACAAATTCTGAAATAAGGGTTGTTTGACCGTCCCAAAAAAAAATGCTTTATCGGCCTACAAAAATGTATCCTAATTACAAGAATTGTGTAGACAGCCTGAGCTACATCGAAAAAAATCAGGTGATTTAGCCTGCAATGTCCTAGCCAAACTAGGTGTTTACCTGTCATTACTTAATGAACTGTCTTTTTTTCCTATATGTATTGTGTTGTATGTACCTGTAAAATTTGTCAAGTGTTGGTAAACATATTAAATAACTAAATAAAATAAAAATGGCGCAAAGTGACTCCCAGCAGGATTCGAAACGGCGACCCCCGTGTCAAGCAACCGAACGCTGTGCACCAGACAATGGAGGCAGTTGCACAAAAAAAATAGAAGGGCAGAATGTCCTCGTTGGTAAAAGAAAAATAAAACAGATTTTTTTGTAATTGGTATAATAATTTATTAAATTTAATAAAGTTATTGTGAATAACTAAATTAGCTGGAGGTACCTAATGTATGTTGTCTCTGTTTTGCAATTAGATTAATACTAATTTACAACATTTATTATACCTACATTAATTTCTTATAATTAAATGA
Organism: Leucinodes orbonalis; assembly: GCA_019425675.1. NCBI lineage: Eukaryota > Metazoa > Arthropoda > Insecta > Lepidoptera > Crambidae > Leucinodes > Leucinodes orbonalis. Next base: position 31,567 of record PQWD01006099.1, read on the forward strand.
GTAATTCTCATGTCCTGCATACCAACCAAATTTTAAACATTCATAAACTATAGGTATGTTTACATTTGTACATACCTCTTTATAAAGTAAACAAAAAACATTAAAATCTAATAAGTCTTCTTCATAATTAAATACATAATTTTAGCACATTTTGATGGTTATAATAAATTTACGAATAGGTACAATTTTTAGACACGTTAATAACAGGAAAATTCCGGGTCCCACCGACAGTCGACAGTGATACGACTTTAAAATATATTCTACTGTCTCCTTGGGGGTGGTCAACAGGTCATATTTTTAAACCTGTCGATTGGGGGTTGGTGTCATCAAACTCAAGTAACGAATTATTACCTTCCGTTTAGATTTGAAATTATTCTGTTACAGAAATAAACATGTCTTTCTTTCTAAACAATAAAATC
>PQWD01006100.1:0-12186 GCA_019425675.1 Leucinodes orbonalis
TGTATAGAACGTTTCACAACTGAAGGAGAAAGCTAAATATTAGTATGCGGTCCATTTGTCACTAACAAAAATTATTATTTTATCTGCATATCTGCCCACAACTTTGGTGAATTTTCATATTAGTATTTTTGCAGTTTTCAAGTAAGGAAGCTAAAAATCTATGGAAAGACATAAAATATCGTCTACAGTCGCGTATTAAAAATATTATTATGTTTAAAATACTCTTATGTACAAGGAGAACCAGGGTATATCGAATTTATGGTTCGAGCGAAGTCGCGAACAAAAGTTATTTTATTATATGATAGACATACCTGACTCGCTTAACCCTTTCAAAGTACTGCATAACCGTCATCATTTCCTTTTTGCCATTTGGGTGTTCAAAGCAGAAAGTCTCCCTGTTACACGCACCGACTATTCCGTTACAGATGAATTCGCGCTTCATTCCCCTGTCGGTCTGGTCACCACCAACCATTGCCATAACCTATTTAAAAATAAACTTCATGATAATGTCTGGTACGAAAGAATTTCCGCCAAATACAACAAAAAAACACACACCACAGTAATAATTCCATTACTATTCCAAATTTTATGAAGATTATATTTAACTTCATAAAACAACTAATTATACTAAGACTTCAGAGTTCTTAATATATATGAATATAAATAAAATATACAATTAAGACATTAAAATCAATCTGTATTTAGTACCAAGTGGAGTCGAACTCGACCATTGAGGGTTCCGCAGCATCAACTAACATAAAATAAAATATTTTTTATTTACTTAGGCACCTACTACAGCTGAATTATGAGAAAATGGTGGTTCACCGAATACGATGTCTAAAAAAATAATAGACTAGATATCGTTCAAACCAAATTTCGTTGTTTTTATGGTAATGAACATCAAATTTTGAGAGGAGGGCACACCTTTTTTAACTTTGGAAGTTTCTCAAGCGCAAACTATTGAATTAATAAAAAAATGATATTGGAAACTGAAATATAATTTTCAAGGGCTACACACACTACTCCACGTGTGTGTTCGATATGAGAAGGGTTCCGTTTTTCGCCATTTGGTTACGGAACCCTAAAAAGATAACATTTACAACTTGGTTCTTCTTAAAAAAAAAAAAATTTGAATGTACTAACAGATTTATAACTTAGACCAACAATAAACTAACTAGATAGATGCACAATCACGAAAAAACATCTACCAAAAAATTTCCGAGCCCCATGACAGATACGCTTAGTTATCGTTGTATTTAAAACGTAAAATTATTCATTTCAATCTTGACCTTTACACGTGATAGAAAGAGTACAAAATCAATAGCACGAGCAAACTACTGTCATTATAACACGTAGCGAGATACGTGATTACGAATGAAAATTCTGCTCAACTGACGCGATGGGCAGACTCTGGCTGCGGACACTTTTTAAGTGAGATTGTGCATCTAGTTAATTTATTGTTTACCTACGCACAATAATAAATAAATAAATAAAAATAAAATCCTTTAATTGTTAGTTACAAATTACTTATAAACTATGTTAGTAATACAAACATTCCTTTGCTACTTCTTAGCACTAGGCATATGCACGTGAACATGTACCCAGTGCCCCAAAAAATCACCATCAGGCTTCTGAGCAATAAGAGCCAGAATGCTATTGGAGGCTCCCCGCACCCTATGCATCAGTGAGGCGATTCCTTTGCGCATTGTGGCGTGGAAATCATCCACATGCGCGTCGGCGAACATCCCCGATGCACTACAGAAGCGAGGGAGCCCCAACAACATCCGCAATGCGTTGTTATATTGCACGCGAAGAGCGTCGTATGTCCGCCGCGAATACCTTACCCACAAAGCGCTCGTGTACAGCTGCTGGCAGTACGCCCTAAATAGGGTGATTTTGACCTCCGCCGTACAGCGGGTAAACCTGCGGGTCAGCATGTTACAGCGGACAGACAACGCCCTCCGCGCGCTATATCTGCGTCTCTTTTAAATCCTCGGTTACCACATGGCCGAGGTATCTAAATAAGAAATAATCTTATCACTTACCCGGAGACCTTTTAGGTAAATTTGGAACATTTCATTGCCGCGACCTCGTTGCGTATCAAGAGACCGTCTTGGGTCCAACCTGAAGTCTTGAAGTGCATTCACAAGCGGTTGTTGTTTGGGGAATCCTTTGTGAGCAACTGAAGTTGAACAATTTTTTTATTAATATATAAGTTTTTTATAAATACTGAATTACTGGATTCTGTTTCTCTGCTATGACCCATTCATGATTCACACTTACAGTTTAATTCTTAAGTTTAGCTATTTTACATACATAAATTAAAGATACTGTGGAATAAAGCAGTCGGGCATAGCGCATAGGCATGAAAGTTGTGTTCTTGCATGCCAGTATTCCCATCGCGTATACACAGGACAGTTCGTAAGTCTACCTATTCATGCGCGCCAAAAATGCGCGTTAAAAAACAACAAGGAGACAACTACTGGCATGCCCGTAGCTGTCGCGTCTGTTCATTCATGCCAGTTTGGTAACCCCCTGCGTCCCCTCCCATAACGGGCATGCAAGTAAATCAAATGTTAAGCTCGCTACTTGTGTGCCCGTAACCGGTATGCCAGTTGGCGTATACACATGACAGTAGCTGGCACCTGCAAGGAACTGGTATGCTAGTTTGCAAGTTACGGGCATGTGTATCCTAAGCAATAGACCAAGCTGGCGTATTAGAAAATGTTGAGTAAGTAAGTATGCACATTCTATAATAGTGTTCATAAAGACCCACTAATCTATATTCTAAGCCCGCGGGGTCTATAACCAATTACGGCCCCGTAACCCATTACAGCCACAGGCCAATGTCTTGTGATAAGTATGAGCTTCACAAGCTGACACGATCCGGAAACCAACTCCAAATGAATTATTTGCTAATGATCAATGTATCAAAGGAATAAGGAAACCGGGGGACCGAGATATGAAGCACAAAATGTGGGAGACCTATTTTCAGCAGTGAACTGCGATAGATTGAAGAGAGAAGGTAAAGAGATCAATCTGTCGCTATGCTCAGCTCAGTGATATTAAATTTTATTCATCTTTTCCATTTATGTATCAAAGTGAATAAAATTACTAAGGGTGTATTTTTGCTCACCATCAATATTAACAAAAGCTCTTGATGTGAATATGCCCGACTGGAACAGACCGGTCCACATCTCAAGGCCGTCACCCAAGTCAATAGGACGCGCAGGTCTCTTGAAAAACTGCCGTCCAGCCTGTTAATTAAGTATTAAAATAGAATTATATAAAAAACATATAAAAAACATTTTCTTTTTTAAAAATCGCCTTTTTTTCATACAAGTTACTGGTTTCAAAATGTTAATATGTAATAGTTTAGAGGAGCATTATTCAGAGTGACAACTAAAAAATATCCGAAAAATATTTATAATTGTGCCAACAGGGGTAAAAAGAGCGTCAGATTATGTATATTTTTGTGTTATCTTCTAATATTTGGCATGTATATAAAATCATTTAATTTTTTTTATCTACTCATATTATTGAAATTAATTGATACTTTTTAAAATTAGAATTATCTTACCTTTACATAAGATTCCAATGTCCCCTGTCGCAAAATCACATCAATGCACTGTATAGCTTCTGTTGGAGGACTCAGAGATGTGCCACCAGTTTTCATGTATCTGTAAAGATTATGACAAATAAATTTAACCAGTTAGGTAAAATTGTTTACAATCTTGAACCAGCATACAAAATCTCACTACTGGTCAAAGGCCTTTCTACCTTAGCTATCTAGCTGTCACACCTATCTGCTTGTATATAACTCTCGTGACTTGTAAAGTTTCTGCGAATCACGGAGAGACTCGTGGTTATAATAGTTCATTAAAACGACGCCAACGTTTTTGAAGAAATAGTGGCTTAACGTATACGATGGTCAAATGAACACCTGAGGTCTTAGCGAACAATACGAACACAAGGGTCGTAATGATAATTAACCATAAAAATACTTACTCTATTATAGTATTCAAGTCAACCATTCCTGTATATTTATAGGACACCTCGAAACTAATCATCTTGCCGTTTTGATCTTTCAATTCCACCTTCGAAAATTAATCAATATTATCATTTATCATTAAGAACACTCAAACTTCAATTAATAACATATTGCTCAGATATTAAAAACAAACTCACATTGGTACAATAGCGATCATTCGGTGGTACTTCCTTCAGTTCATTAAGAGAATAGCCGTTCTTGATTTGATCAAATGCAATCACATGTTTTGGGAAATGTTTATTTTTAGACAGGGTGAACGCTTTGCCAAGCAACTTCTTGGGTCTGTCTGGCTTAAAGGTGACGTCGTAACGATACTGAAACATGTTAAGTTAGTTAGTATTTTTATTATTATTGAGTTTATATCTCAGGACATATTGAAAAGAGTATCGTAGTATATGAAGTATATATATATAAGTAATAATAGAAATAATTACATATTTAAAATGGGATGTATTGAGCTTAATAGAACAAAAAGTCAATTAAAAATTTATCTTTTAAAAGATAAGGATCTTTGGAGGACATTCTGATCACGTTTTTCTTATATTTATATATGAATAAGCTAGTTTATAAAGTTAAGACTAGGGCTTGCATTCAAATCATTAATAAGTCGTTTCGAATATTCGTTTAAATTACGCGTGAATAGGAGAAACCAACGCCCTCCGGAACATCGAAACACAATAGGGAACATGACGGTTCATGCGGTGAAGACGACTTTGATGTTAGAATATACTTGTTATTCTTCATCTGCTTGTATGAGAAACAAACATATTTACCTATCAAATACAAATACAATAACAGTTGTCTATAACTTTTTATTGTAAAGATAAGAAACCATGTTAAAAAGTTTAAAAACTCTGTGAATAGAGATGCTCATACCCCATATTTTTTGAATGCTAAAACAGAATAATGCCTTTAACGCCTGAATCAGCAATAATAAAAAAAAATCTTGTAAGCATTGAAATTACACCAAGTTTAATATTGATTTATTATATTACAGTCACAAAAACATACAAACTTACACAACTATGATATAAATAAAATAATGATTTTTTAAAACAAAGGAAATTATTATTAGTTCTTCTTTGTTCCTGGTTCATCTTAAGAGTGTAGTGTAAGTTCCATGGATGAGGACTGCACAGGGCAGTTCTATGTGGAAATCTTCAGGGCAGCCTTTTCCAAGCAGTTTCTGCTCACACTGTGATGAGTTAAAATATAACATTTTCTTTTTGCTCCCTACTTTCATTTTGACGTTTGGTGATGAAAAACAATCATTTCTAGATTATCAGTAGATATTACGCTTTTATATTTCAATAAAGTACCGTAAAAAGTCCATATTTCGCATCAGGCTTATTGCGGTTTGTAAAACTCACTTTCGACAAAAATAAATTACAACCATGTCAACATTAACTTTGGTAGTTTCCTGGAGTCTGCTTTTACAGTCCTAAATTTCATTTTTATTCGAAAAATGCCGATTTTGTCGTTTTAATGTTCACTTTTTACTAAACCTTTAACGTCAAAATAATATGTCATACATAGATGACGTAAATGACAGTGATTGGTGTTTTAATTTACGTTCCGTTTCAAGTAATTTCAATTCGTAACAGCGTAAATTAAAATATAAACCTTGCGGTGTCCCTTCTTTTATGTTATTTTAACATTTTAATATCAAAATATTCATTTATATTACATTTGCATGTTCCCTATTAATGAAATCCATACATTATCAGTCATTTAAAATTCTTATAAATTAGGTCTCGACAGGCGAGAAAAAAATGCAAAAGTATGAAAGTCCTTGAAGAAAAGGAGGAACTTCACATATCTGACGTCAAACGTCACGCCAGCCCGTTTTTTGAAATTGACGATTTCAAACCGCATTTTTATGCAGAAAATGACAGTTTTTTTATTTTAAATATAATTTGGTCTATTCCAAATGTAGTTCTTTAAAATAAACACAAAAATAAAATTTGTGCATCTTCCCTATTGTAGTTGTAGGCAGGGAATGCAATCCAGATTATCCGTTGTCATAAAAACCGGAAATCCGCAATTTTTCACTTGTCTCGCGAATCCGGATTCTAAATACAAATCGAGAGATTCCAAATAATATGAAATTTTAATTCGTGGGCTATATTACATTTACACTGTATGTCGATTTATTCTATAAAGTGATAAATCGAAGGGGAAACATTGTTTCTGCCAAGTATTTGAATTTTTTTTACTATTTGAATTTTAATAACACAAAATATTCATACATTCGAATTTTCAAAATTGACGAATAATTGCAAGCCCTAGTTATGACTAACATTAGTACTGCGTACCTACACAGTTTTTTCCTCTTTGTACTGTAATTAATTAGCTAAATGAAATAAGTTTTTCAAATCGAAATATTACTTACAATTTTCATGCTTTTAATTGTCATCGGTAGATAGTTTGTTAACACAGTCACAGGAAACGCAGGTGCTTGATTACCAATAATCTTCTTTGGTATCCTGTATCTGCAGGCTGCTTCAGATCTAGTTGGGCGTACCATCGGTCCTGCTTCTTGTCTTGGATACCCTTGACTAGGCGCCGCTGTTGGGGTACGGGTAGGGGGCTTTGCATGATCCCCAAAACCTGATGAACTGCTGTACCAGCACTAGGAGCAGGTGGTAGTTGAGTCCATGATGATTGAGCAGGTGGTGGTCCCCATTGAGACACAACCGTTTTGCCCGGTTCAGTTTGTTGTATTGGCGGTGGTCCACTAGCGGCAGCTGGGCTAACTTTAGGTGCCCCCCATGGAAAAGCTACACCAGGACTGGCAATTCCCGTTGAAGCCTCTACAGGAACAGGAGCAGCAGCAGTAGGGCCTGCTGTAGCCGGAGCTTTTGCAGCACTTGGCTTCTTTTTGCGAGGCTTTCTTTTTGTACCTTGTAGCCCAAGACCAGTACACTCTTCCTCAACCTCTTCCTTAGGTTTCTCTTTTATTTCACTTGTTGTGGCAGTGGTAACTGCAGCAGGAGACTGTATTTCTTGTGATACTTCTGGTGCAGGTGTCGTTTCTTTAGATGTTTCTGGTGCTGGAGTTGATTCCTTCGACTTTTCAGCTGCTTCCTGTTTTTTCGCATCTTTATCGGCTCGCTTCAATTCTTTCTTCTTCCTCCTCTTAGCAGCTCCTGTCAAACCCCCTTCTTCTTCTTCTTCTGCAGGCTGTGTCCCAGATGTTGATGGAGTTTCCGATATTGATAGGGACTCCATACCTGCAACTTCGTCATCTTTGGAAGCTCCACCTCCCTTAGCAACCTTTTTTTTACCTGTGATAAGTGAAAAGGTATTCTTTATTAAACTTTTATTAAATTATTAAGTAAATGCTTTTTAACGGACTTGGTTTCATGATAAGGAAGTCAGGGTCTGCTGATGGAGACCTGAGAAATCGAGGATTTTTTTTTATATTTTCTGTTGTTTATGAACCAATTTTGATGATTCTTTTTGTTGGAAAGAGGATACTTCAGAGGTGGTTCCATGATGAGGAAGTCAGGGTTTGATGAAAGGAGACCAGAGAAATCGAACTTTCAATTTTGTTTTAAAAATCAATCCAGAGCAACTGCTACTTCGTTATGGTATATTAATTATTCCAATGATTATTTTAATAGCAAATCTCTCAAAATTGTAAAAAAAATACAGACTTCAAACTAAAAAGTCAAAAAGATTTTAGCTTGGTAAGTACAAATGGATAAATATTCTTTCAAAATGTTTATGTCCTTTACTTTAACTTTTTTCTTTTTCTAACCACCCACTTTCCTACAATTCCTACAGTTTGTATGGAGCAATTTGCTAGGAAGAAAGTAAAACTGGTATGCGGACTACTTTAGCTGCCCGCAACCCGTTAAATGAGGAGGTCACTTCTGATGGGACTTTTCGAAGTTTCAAAGTTTGAAGATAAAAATCGGTTCACACACTCTTTATTCAATCAAATCAAAATCAAATAGCCTTTATTTCTGAACTTACATCTTGAAACATTACATAAAATAGATAATAATATTTTATAAGTAAAATGACAATTATAAACATACATTACAATAACTGACCAATTTGCCAATCAATTAATAATCTATAGTGAATTTCAATCTTAATAAAAATTTAAATGATCATTCTATAATTTAAAAAATGATAATTAATTAAAAAAGTACATGCATTTCATTGTTCATTCATATAAGTCAAGTTAATGGATGTCAATAAATTTTCATATAAAATAAGTAATTGTCATAATAAAAGTATAAAAGCAATGCATTGAATCTATAAGTCAATAAAATCTCTTAGTTCAGTGTGCCTCTCGGCAAAGCCTCTCCAGTAACTTCCATTGTTTACGGTCAAGGGCTACTCTGCGCCACAATGGGCCGGCTGTCATTTTAATTTCGTTCTTCCCATCGTCTAGATGGTCTTCCTCTAGCCCTTTTCCATCTCTGGGATACCAGTTCGTCACAGTTGCTCCATTTTCCAGGTGCATCTTAACATATGTCCAGTCCATCTCCATTTTAGTAGGTCAATTCTTGTTATTATTCCATTACCTTTGTTTGTTTTCTCAAATCTATATTTCTTATGCGGTCTCTTTTATTTACGCCTAATATGCTTCTTTCCATAGCTCGTTGACACGTCTTAAGTTTATCTTCATTGTAGTTTGTTAAAGTGACCAGGTTTCACAGCCATAGGTAATATAGGGAGTATGTTTGTTAAAAACTTTTCTCTTCATCGCTAGACTTAAATCCTTATTCTTCATCACCTCTTTCATTGCCCAAAATGCTTTCCATCCATTTGCAATTCAATGTTAACTTCCTGGTCGGTTTGATCTTCGAAAGATATAATTGGCCTAGATAGGTGTACTCATTGACATACTCAAGGGAATCTCATGTAGTAATATTTCCTTATGAAATGAGTTGTCATTTTTGTTTTGGCGGTATTAAGGTTTAGGCCCACTTTTTGCTCTCTTCGCTAACTGGTTGATCATACTGTTAAGAACGAATGGGTCCTCTTCAAAAAAGCACCAGATCATCTGCGAATCGAAGGTGATTCAACCGTCTACCATCAATGCACAGGCCAACATTGTCCCAGTTTAGGTTTCTAAAGATTCTTTCTAGAACCGCAGAGAAAAGTTTTGCGAAAGTGATCACCCTGTCGTACGCCTCTTTGTATTGGAAATTCATCGCCTATTTTTTCCAATGTATCTTCGCTTTGCTATAAGGTAAATCATTTGATGACATTTATGTATTCCTGGGAAATCCTTGCTTTCTAGCTTGTCCATATGTAATTATACTTATGCTGTCAATGCCTTTGTGTAATCGATGAACGCATGTACAAAGTCTTGTTATACTCCTTGTATTTCTCTATAATTTGTTTATTTTATAAGGATCGTGTCAATTGTTGAAAATTTTTTCTAAAGCCTGCTTGTTCCACGGCTGTTGTTCATCTAGTTGGTGCTTATTCTGTCTAAAATAACTTTGGCAAAATATCTTATAAATATTAGACATTAAGCTTATAGGTCTGTAATTATCTAGTTATCCTTGTCCCCTTTTTTGTGTATTATATTATATGTGACTCGTCCCACTGACTTGGAATTGCCCTGTTGCTAATATGTCAGTAAAGATTCTTGCCAAGGTTGGACTTATTTCTTCCTAGTTCCCCTGAGCATTCATTGGAATTCTATCTGGCCCTGGGCTTTTTCAATTTTTGGCTTTTTATGCCCTGTATGACTTCGCTAGTAAGAATTTCAGTTCATTTACAGTATTATAGAGTTGTGGTGCGCTTTCGATATTGCTTGCTTTGCATCTGTTTGAGTAGAGCATTCGGTAGAAGCTGTTGCAAATTTCTTCAATCTTTTTCTTTTCGTCACGATAGCGCTATTTTTCTTCATTTTTGGAATCCATCTTTACCTGTTCTCTGAGTATTTTAAGAGCTTTTTTGATGCACAGTTGTTTATATGCTTTTCTAATATCTTGTCTTCTGTCTTTCTATCCTGTCTCATGCTTTCTCTTATTTTTTTTGTTTACGGACTGTAATATCTTTAGTATCAAATTGTTTTTTGTTTTGATTTGTAATAGTTTTTTCTGTCGTTCAACAGTTGATTGTCCTGTCGCTGGTTTTAGCTTTCTTTTGACAGTATTAATTGACGAGCTACTTTCACCATTGCAGTCTCAAACAGTTGATATTTTTGGAGAGTCTGTTTGTTCTTCATTTTTATAGTTACACTTTTAAGAGCACTCTTAAAAGTGTAACACTCTTTATTAACAACAAAAAATACGCGCCATTTAACTATTTTTAATTTACCCCCTCCTTTAGAATAGGGGATGAAAGTGTGAAACCATCTGCAAAATAACACATTTCTGTTTCCAAATGAATAGACTATATTGTCTACAGTAGCTATTTAGCTACAATATTTTAATAACTTTTTTATGTTGTTACAAAGTGTACAGGACGGTCAGGAAGCTCACCTGATGGTAAGTGATAGGCCTGACCATGACAGAGCAGAATTGATGGAGAATAATAACCAGTTGTTGGACTCATTCAATGTCGCACTGCACCCATCATCCGAGACCACAGACGTTAGGTCTCTTATACATAATATTATTAATAGCATAATTTTACTAGCTACAGTGCCCTCATCTCGAGAAATAGAAATGTTTTGTAATGGAATTTCATTACAAAACACTTCTATTTCACGGGCCGATATTTGGCACTGCGGTGGTACCTACCTAGATGACAGACCTATTTAACTCTTATTAAAATAATATTGTTTCAGGTTTTGTACTTTGGAACCACACTACCCCGAATTGATGCGAACGGAACCGCGTGCAAAATCCTTACGTATTCAAATTCTACCAGTACAAGAGGAGGAGTTTTAATACTAGGATATATTTTAACTGTCTTCATGATCTAGTGGGCTCAGCGTGCTGCTGAGCGATCAAAGCTGGTGGGTTCGAATCTCGCGGGTAACATCTTTGTGCGATTTTTCCTTGTTTGGTTAAGACATTGCAGGCTTCTGCTTTCTTTCTTTTCTTCTTTTGGCAGTAAGCCGTAGGCTGATGATTATTTTTTTAAAAAGCAGACCAAATTTATGCCCACTTATTATGAATATTATCGAGCAAATAATGTTAACTGTTTATGATAGTTTGAGAATTCATTGAGCTATACCAAATGTAAAATACCAATGAAGAATAAGAAAATAGGTTCTTCACATCAAAAATCAAAACAAAAAAAATCTATAATAAGCTTTTCTATTTATTATTTATATACTGAAAAAGATTGCTTTCACAAAACTTATCAAGTGGGCTGACAGCTTCATAAATGTACAGTAGCAACAAAAATATTGAGTGTTTAAAAATGAACCATTATTTAACTTGTGTACCAACTCTATTAAAGATTTATTTAATTTTTTTACCTTTACCACCCATATTTGAAAAGTGTGTAAGTTCTCTGAAACAAAGAGAAAATTATGAGTTTTAAAAATTTTATCCAAAGTTTTTAAAGGATAGTGTTTTAGAGGGTTCAAACTGCAACAAATTGTCTTTCAATTGATCAATGAAACCTTGTTGGAAATAGAATAAGTCTAATATCAATTCAACGAACTGATTTACATCTCAAAGAATGGTTGATAGATGTTATACTTCATTGAGATATTCATCAAAGGTTTAGTTAATAGAAGACCTCTTGTGATTAGGATAATACTGGCACTATAAACAGATTTTTCATCTATTATCAGCTCGAACATAGCAATCGCATAGACAATAGATTCATGTATTATGTGTTGTGAGTTTCCACCCGTGCTTCATATGACAACTTATAAAGACTGTGGATTTTTATATTTTTGGTACATCTGGTAAATAACTTGAAGCCGTTATATAAAACCAAACCATCAACAACAAAATGTGATTGATATTAATCCGATGATAAAATTATTAGGAACACTTGACATATTGATCAAGAGTAATAATATGAAATAAACTAGAAACTTACTCATATTTGATGTAAGCTTATCATTATGTAGGTAAACTAAAAGACTAATAAAATGAAATAGCGAATGAAATTTTATGTCGACCAACAGTCTATCGAACATTTAAACCAACTAAAGGACATTCAATGAAATAAACCTTCGACGTAATAAATTTCGG